>FIZR01016581.1:0-10728 GCA_900060175.1 Ferrisia virgata
GAAGAAATGTAGGTTTTGCCCCTTTTTGACCTTGAAATACGAATATTCCAAGCATGTTTCCCCTCCAAATTCACCTGAGAAGTTTAAATTTTATATGCAGATTCAGGGAGGAACAAATTTAGCCAAAGTTATTGGTAAAAACTCAGTTTTTGGGACACAAATGGTGATATTTTGGGGACGAAGCACCATTCTGGTTTTGGTCGATTTTGGACATCAATTTTTACGTTATTTAATGGTGAGCTGACTGGACTAATTTGGCTTTTGACCTGATTTTCAATGACATATTGCCAAAGAAATTCAATCTAATTATGGACCATCGGCCTGCAATGAATGGAGATCGGTGTGGGAGGCGGGAGAGGGTGTGACAATTGAATCTGTTTTATGACTTCAGAAGACTATATATTCATTCATTCCCCCCTCCCCTCTGACTAAAATTATTTACTCGGTTCGATACCGATATTAATTGATCAAATTTATCCAACGGACCCGGATTGACAGTGGGTTACATACGTAAAAGTGGGAATGATTTTGGGTCAAAATTCATCAACGATCGAATTCGGAGGAGGAGCAGATAAGGAACAAAATTGCAAAAATTGCTCTTTTAAACCAATTGATAGCGAATCATAAATTGTATGAGATATCCGAAAATATGTCTCTTACGTCGTTTACAGATAGGGGGAAGGGGGTAGGAAATGAGGATTATTTCATTTTAGACTTTGAAAAAAGTCGGTTCCTGGCAAAGTTCTTCCCGTCCAAGTTGACCTATGGAGCTGAAATTTGGAATGTATATTTATTGATGTAGTAAGAGCCGTAAACGTATTTTTTGGGTGTCTAACTCCTTACATTCTCAAAAAAAGTGGCGTTTGGGTGAGATTTATTCAGTTTTTGCAGTTTTTGGAATCTCCAAATTAAATTAGAGGGTTTAAATTTAGTATGCAGATTTAGCAGAGCTCGTAGATGAGTCTGGGTGGTGAGGGTTCCACTTTTCGGCCCGCATTGGTTTCTACCATTTTTTGAGTTTTCCTCTCACTATCTCTCTTTCCAATCAATCTAGGGAGTTTGAATTCAGCCAGTGGTTTGGAATTCTGGCTGCAGATTTAGTAGAGTTGAAAATAAGCCTTTTCTTGAACTTCGTCCCTCCACGATTCAGTCAACGGATTGAAATTCAATATACACATTTATTAGGAGTTCTACGAGTACACGTTTATCTCGAGGGTTCCAACTATTTAGTCTCATTGCGTGGCTGTAGCGTGGAATCAGTGAAAATCGATAGGCCACAAGCTGTTATAATCTTTCCTAGTGATTTTTCATTTTAAAGATGATCCTCGGATGGGGTGAGGGGATTAGGGGACGGAACGTATAGAAAACGATAAATAAAATAAAAAAAAAACCGTTGAACTATTACACGTACGTACGACAATTATTTCGTACAGTTGAGAAGTTCAATTGAATTCAGTTCCAGTTCATTGTAATGCTGAAATCTTTCAGTCGACGCGAATCAGTTTGCGAGCATTTTATACACATGACTGACGTATTTTTCTTCATCAAATGGAAACTTTTCGTTGTCGTACCTACTTTATTAAACTTGGCGTAGATGTACGTTCAGCTGCTCGGATGCGGTTCGTGTCCCTACCCTGCCCTCTTTGCCCCTTTCGACGTTATACTAGTCGATTTTTCTTTCGAATGAAAACAAGTTTTTATTAAAAGTTTAAATTTTAAAATGTTGCTGAGCGTTTTGTTCGTCGGGTCGTCGCTTTAAAAGAGTTTTTCGCCTGCTTAATTTATTTGTCATAGTATAAATTCGGCGATGTTCTCGCCAACATACGACCTCCCACCCACTCTCACCACCACAGCCATCTAAGATACATAATACCTATATTTTTACGTATGTATATAATACGTTGACAGTTTGAAAGATTCTCACGTTGAAGGGGTAATGGAAAGTGAAGTGTGGGCTGGGCGAGGGGTAAAAGTTCACCTAAAACTTGCATATTCTTACCTGGCATTACGATGATGGTTGGGAGTTGCAGCTGGCGAATGTTCGTCTCTGGAGAAAAACGAAGGCTGCAAGCTGAATCTTCTTTTGAACTGATTGCGTCCTTTGTGAGCTGTAGGGTCTCGAGGCATCCTGTCCAGTCTTGAAGGTAATACCAAGTGGATCGATGGCTCGATCTAAGAATTCAAAATTTTTACGCCGTTTGTTAGAAAAACCATCGATTTGTTTCACAAGCACACGATCACAATTACGTTTACAATTACGACATGACACTATATCTATGACTACGACTACGACTACGACGATGGCTACAAAGCAATAACACGCTGCGCTATTTTATTATTTTTTTTTTCGCGCTCCTCTCTCACTCTTTTCACTTTCGTACGATTTTAAAAACGTAAAACATCGTATCGTCGACGGTAGCACATTAACACGCGCCAATAAATCAGCTACCTATCCATCGCATGGCGCGTTACCTTTACATATGTTTACCCTTCTATGTAAATAATTTGTCGCAGCGCTCCAAAAACTCCTGTATAAATATCCTTCCCGCGTACAACACGTCGAACCGTTATCTTAATCTGTGTTATTGTTGTTGTTTTTTTTTTTTTCAATGTATCTCTGTACATGTCACATATTATCGCACGTACTAGACTAGGCTATCGGGAAATTTGGAACAAACTGAACGATAATAAGGTGTACGAGTAGTAGGTAAACATATAAGCTGTTCTTTTTGCGATGTTTTTTCCAGATAGTAGATATTTGAGCGAATGGCCGAAAACGCCTCAAAACCACAATTCTGAAAACAGCAAAAATTGAATAAAACCCACCCACGCACCACTATTTTTGAGAATGTAAGGAGTTAGACACCCAAAAAATACGTCTACGGTTTCTACCACATAAATAAATACACACTCCAAATTTCAGCTCCATAGGTCAACTTAGAGAGGAAGAGCTTTGCCAGGAACCGACTTTTTTCAAAGTCTAAAATGAAATAATCCTCATTTTCTACCCCCTTCCCCCTATCTGAAAACGACGTAATAGACATATTTTCGGATATCTCATACAATTTATGATTCTCTATCAATTGGTTTAAAAAAGAGCAATTTTTGTAATTTTGTTCCTTATCTGCTCCTCCTCGGAATTCGCTCGTTGATGAATTTTGACCCAAAATCATCCCCACTTTTACGTATGTAACCCATTGCCAATCTGGGTCCGTTAGATAAATTTAATCGATTTTTATCGGTATCGAACCGAGTAAATAATTTTATCAGAGGGGAGGGGGGAATGAATGAATATATAGTCTTCTGAAGTCATAAAACAGATTCAATTGTCACACCCTCTGACGCCTCCTACACCTATCTCCATCCATTGCAGACCGATGGTCCATAATTAGATTGAATTTCTTTGGAAATATGTCATTGAAAATCAGATCAAAAGCCAAATCAGTCCAGTCAGCTCACCATTAAATAGCGTAAAAATTAATGCCCAAAATCGACCAATACCAGACTGGTGCTTCGTCCCCAAAATATCACCATTTGTGTCCCAAAAACTGGGTTTTTACCAATAACTTTGGCTAACTTTGTTCCTCCCTGAATCTGCATATAAAATTTAAACTTCTCAGGTGAATTTGGACGGGAAATATGCTTGGAATATTCGTATTTCAAGGTCAAAAAGGGGTAAAACCTACATTTCTCTCCTTTTAATTATCTTAAGAGCCTGGTTTTTAAACATGGTACACAACCTGAGATTCTGTATCATTTGATTTAAAAACATACAATTTTTCATATTTCCTCCGCTCAGCACCCGCTCCCTCAAATTTGAACTCGACTGAATTTTGACCCAGGGTTATCCCCACTCAAAAATATTAGTTTCGTGGCCAATCTGAGCTTAGTATCTAAATTTGATTGATTTTGGTGAATATGAAGCTGAGTAAATGATTTTTAGTTTTGGTAAAAAAAAAATGAGTTGGAATAGGTATAATCGCATGGTCGAGCTAATTAGTGCAAAACGTAACAAAATCATGGAAAAATTTAGAAGTAAAATTTTTCTTATAAAATAGTAGATCACTGCCTCCTCAAGAATATATCCAAAATCGAACAAGATCAGACTGTTGCTTATTCCCCAATATCCCCATTTGTGCCCCAAAAACTGGTTTTTTACCAATAACTTTGTCTAACTTTATTCCTAAACATGATAAAGAAAAAAAGTCGAACTGAAAAATGTAGCTGGTTAAATTTCCAATAAAAAAGGTGATTACATATTTTTTTCTAAAATCCATTAAAACATTTTAAATTGAGTTTGAAAAGAAGACGTCATGCGCTAACGTGATGTTCCGGGTAATGTTTCTGTCGCGTCGCGAGAGCTAGCGACCAAAGTTCGTGAACACGCGGGCTCAATTCTCCTTCAACATACCTAAACAGGGAATGGGCTGAATTTGGGTTTTTTTGGAAAGCTGTGAATGGTGGAGTCACAATAGTTACAAAATAACTTCAAAATAATGTGGTAAAAATTTCAGTTTTCTAACTGAATTTTTTCAATTTGCAAAACTGACTCAAAGTTGAAAAATTATCATTAATTCGAAAAAAATGGTTTTTGAAAATTTTTCATAAAAATGGAATTATTACATACATTCAAAAATATTAACATCGAATAGCACGTTTAACAAATTTCTGTCAACAGTGGACCATCAAAATTCTGACAGTCAAAATCTGAATTTTTCAGATTTTAATGTTCTCGATTTCGATGGCATGGATGTTGATGGCTTTGACATCGATGGTCGTTGAATCGTCAACAGTTGGATTATGTTTGATAAAAAGGCAAAAGTCATACAAAAAATACTAAGCAATTTTCAAGATTCCTAATGTTGAAAATAACTCACGAGTTTCTTAAAAATTATGTCACACAGATGTAATTTGGACTTCTGCTGAAATCAGAGAAATCATAGCATAAAGAATTTTGAAAAGCTTAGCATTTTTCTCTTAACATTGAAGTTGATGTTCAAGATGCTGATAGTCAGAATATAGATGGTACGATAGTTGACTGTATGATGGTCCACTATTGACGATCAATTCTTAACAATCCACAGTTGACCATCAACTGCTAATGGTTAGGTGTTGACAAATCTGAACTATGAAAAGTTGACAGTTCAAATCTTGATGGTCCACTATTGACGATCAATTGTTGACAGTCACTTGTTGACCACCAACTGTCAATGATTATGTGTTGACCGATCTGGAGCATCAAGATTTAACGATCCAAATCTTGATAGTTCACTATTGACGATCAATTCTTGACAATCCACAGTTGACCATCAACTGTTAATGATTAAGTGTCGACCAATCGGGACCATCAAGATTTAATGGTCCAAATCTTGATGGTCCACTGTTATTGGTCAATTTTTGACAGTCCTTTGTTAACCACCAACTGCTAATATTGAGTGTTGACAGAACTGGCCATCAGCAGTTGGGTTATGTTTGACAAAAAAGTTGGACGTTATTTAAAAAAATGCTAAACAATTTTTTTAAATTGTTAAATGTTGGAAAACATTACAAATGAAATTTGGACTTATGCTGAAGTGTGGAGAGGTAGAATGCTCGCAGGCTTAGGATTATATGCCTAGAGTTTATTAGATGATATGTAGTTGAATTAAATGTATCAGATAAAAAGTTGAAATGCCAATATTTGATAAAAAAAATCAATTCACTACGTCTATAATTTTAGGATGAGAATCTTGTGATAAGTCTAGTGTTGTGTGGAAGGGTATTATTTGATAGTTGTAAATTGTAAAATTGTAATACACACGTGAGATATGTTTTTAAGAGCATCAAGTATTAAATACTCCCTCCCCTCTTCACCTGCATCATAGATCGATAGATCTTGATAGTTTGGTTTTCATTGACTATACGACATGAAAAATTTGGCTAATTAACAGCAGGCGAAGGATCTGTAGAGTTGTGAAAAGAAGGGAACAGAAGATGAATGATGATATTTTACCTACTCAACATCTCATCCTTTTTACTCTTATTCTACATAATTAACGAAAGGGTTAATCAACTGTATATGAAGTATGAACCGATCAACACGTATGCTAAAATATCGACTTACACGACACAAAAGGTCGATAGGTAGGTACCTATATAGATAGAGATACTTACACGTGTAAATAATATTTCAACGCATAAAATATCTTCATGCAATGTGTTACACGTGTGCGTATTCAACCTCTCTGCCTTCAATTTACGGTTGCAGCAATTTAAATATCACAAGTGTAGGTAGATCTGCCTATTGCGAGGTTTAAATAAGTTAAAAATTGTTCAACCATTATGATTCGACTCTTTAAAGGACTAATGTAGGTAGATAGCTAGGTACTAGGTATAGTAGGTAGGTAGGCAGGTAGGTAGGTGCCTATTTCGCGAATTTCAAAAAGTTTTACAAAGCAAATTACATTACTATTTCGTTCAGGTTTAAAATTACAGGGGTTCGTGAGATAGCTTGAAAAAACGACGACGACGCGTTATTTCGGTAGATAAAATTTTCATCCACGAGTAAGTCACATTATAGTTTGGTAATTGTTTTATTGTTAACGTCAAATATGCTCAAATTCACGAGTACGCGGTAAGCCAGAGTAAAGTCATTGCAAGGAGATTGTTAATATCTCGGAAAGACATCGAAATTAAGTTTATTTTTGCTGATTTGGCAAAGACACCGGTATTTTGACAATACAAATTGTCACCCTTGATCGAAAAATCTTCAAGAGAGTATTCTGAGCCATTACAAGTTATGCTTGAAAACCATTCCAAGATTTCAAATTCAAGTTGCATATGATGAGTCTTACATTTTAGATCATCATCTTATTTAGATAAGTTGAAAGTGCGAGGACTGCTAAAAAATGTAAAAATTTATGATAAAATCTCGGTAAAAAATCGAAAAAAATGCAGAAATTTTATCAAAAATTATGAAAAATTGTTAAAAAATTATCAAAAATAGCGAAAAAATGTTGAAAAATGACCGAAAACCGATCTGAAATACGAAAAAAAAAAAATGTAAAAAATAATTGAAAATTGGGAAAAATTTGCAAAAATGAGTTGAAAATGCAGAAAATTGACCTAAAATATAAAAAATTGGTAAAAATCATTGAAAATCACATAAAAATTTGAAAGAATGTGTAAACAGATGCAGAAAATTTATTATAAATCGCGAAAAAATGCTGAAAAATATATGGAAATTGAACAAAAATGAGTTAAAAATGAATAAAAGTTTAACAAAAATCACGAAAAAATGTTGAAAAATACGTGAAAATTGATCAAAAATGGTTAAAAATCATTGCAAATTAGACGAAAAAATGGTAAAATTTGAGAAAATGAATCAAAAATTGTGAAAAACTATGCAAAAATAAATGAAAACTGAACTAAAATATTAATAAAATTGTTAAAATTCATTAAAAATTGGATAAAAATGTGACAAAAATTGCTTAACGATACAGAAAATTGAACAAAATTTTGAAAAATGAATTAAAATTGAAAAAACGTATTGAAAAACAAGTGAAAACTGACCTAAAATATGAAAAAAATTGTTAAAATTCATTGAAAATTTGGTAAAAATTTGGCAAAACTTAGTTAAACATACAGAAAAATGAAAAAACAACAATGAAAGAATGTTGAAAAGTTATGGAAAATTGACTTAAAATCTGAAAAAATCATTAAAAATCATTGAAAATTGAATAAAACTTTCATAACTTCCTAAAAATGCGAAAAATCTATCAAAACTCTGGAAAAATTTTTGAAAACGAGATGAAAGTGGACCTAAAGTATGAAAAAAAATTTTCAAAAACTAGTAAGTTTTGACCATAAAACATGGTCAAAAATCATTGAAAATTGGGCAAAACAATTGGTAGAAATGTGCAACAAATGCAAAAAATTAAGTATATTTCAACAAAAAATATTGAAAAATTGGAGGAAATTCGATAAATCTTTAAACATCATCAAAAATATGCAATAATTTCGAAATGAAAACGAAAACTGACCAAAAATATGAAAAAAAATAGTTGAAAATTATTGAAAATTGGGTAAAAATTTGACAGAAATGCGTGAAACATGCGGGATTTTGATCATAAAAAAGGAAAAAAATGTTGAAAAAGAGGTGAAAAATGGACCAAAAGCATTACAAATTGAGCAAAATTCGATAGAATTTGGCAAAAAATGAAAAAAAAAAAAGATTAAAAATCGCCAAAAATTGTTATAAAACGAGTGAAAATAGACCTAAAATATGAAAAAAATTGAGTGAAAATTTGACAAAAATGGGATAAAAAGTTCAAAAAATTTATTGAAAATTACGAATTAATACGGAAAAATGTATAAAAATTGATTATAAAATACGAAAAAAAAATTGTTAATAATCGATGAAAATCGCATAGAAATTTGACAAAAATGCGTAAAAAATGCAGAAAATTGATCACAAATTATGAAAAACTGTTGAAAAATAGGTAAAAATTGAACAAAAATCAGAAAACATTGAAAATTGTGCAAAAATTTGACAAAAATGGATAATAGGTGCAGAAAATTGATCAAAAATTACGAATAACTATTGAAAATTAGGTTCAAATCGACTTGAAATATGAAAAAAAAAAACAAGTATGCGAAGACTCAAAAGTGGAGCAGTTCTATTTCGATCGCTATTGAATCAGTCTAAATTCGCCCTATCTACTTTTAGTATCTCATATGTCATGTCCATCCAATCCAAGTATGCACCATGAAATAATACTTAATAGTGATAAATTTTTAGTAAAATTTGCAGACTAAAAAAGCATCATTTTGCACAAAAGCATTTGAATTCTGAAGGAGGGGTTGAAAGGGGCGCAGTACAAGAGTACACTGAAAATATACTGGATTATTAAACAGTTATCAAAATCATAATAGACAGCTAGGAAAGGATTTAAAATAACTAATTTTCAATTAGTTTTACTATTTTTTTCAATAATTTTCTTTACTGGTTGAATTGGTAAATTTTTTACATATTCGAATTCAAAGAATAAAATTATTTAGAAGGTCATCTGAATCTTTCAGGAAGATTTAATTGGGTAGGGAGGAAAGTGGCATCCAATCTAATTCAATATACCGATACTGATACGAGTTATTGTATAAGTTTTCATTTTATCGTATACCTTGATTCAGGTAACTGCTACCTTGACCTTTTATTTCGTCTTTAAATGAATCACACGAGGAAACTAATAAGTAACAAAATCACACATCATATCACGACTACCGAGCTTCTCGTATACATCAAACGAGGTTGGGTACTACGTAAAAGACACCATTTACTACAGTATCATGCATTACACGTTTTAATATCAGCACGACTTTACGTAGAGGGAGAGAGAGAGAGAGATATTCATCTAACAAAAGCATTTAGGTGACAATCAGTTACACGATATTCATCACGGTCTCGACGGCATCGGCACGGCGTAACGTGCTGCAGACCGCATTACCATCATCATCATCATCATCATCATCATCTATAAAACCACAAACGCGTGTATTTTCCAACACATCTCTTCACCAGTTCAAGAACGATGCGATATACTCGCTGTAATCAATATATCCGGGAAAAAGAATTTCCAAGACTTGGATCGTGATTTATACAGACAAGGTGGAATTTTAAACCGTCAGAAAGAGAATTGGCGATGGCGATAGGTAGGTAGGTAGGTAGATAGGTACAACAGGCTGTAGGGGTTAGGGTTATTCTTCTGTAAATGGCGTGACAAATGGCCATTGGAAAAAAATAATGCTTTCTCGTAATATCGGTCGGTTGGTCGCGGTTCATTGTATTGAGAAATTTTTTCTTTTTTCTTTTTTTTTTTTTTTTACTTTTCCATCGGTCATTAGACGTTTATACGAAAATCCATTATAATACCGAATGGGTACCAGGTTGATTTATAGCCATCCTGCGTTCGGCCGGACAACTTGACCGATTCTTATAATTGTCTTTTGCCATTTGCTTCTCGTATCTCTCTTTCTCTCTCTCTATCGACCAAGATACAACCAGAACCCAGTATAATACCCTATACTCTATTATGGATATACGATTCGACGTAGGTAGAGGTACTACCATTCTACCTATCAAACATCCCTTTAATAGGTAGGTATACAGTACACATACAGAGTGCACTTCTCTATAAAGCACGCTGGCTATGACATGATTAAATCGTAATAGATTTATATTTATGTAGTATCAAATTGCCTCGTTCGTCTTAATAGTTGTCTTTCTGTTCACGTGCTGCGTTGATGTTGCGTTGGTTGGCTGATTTGAATTTGCATATTTGAGCTCGGCAAAGGAAAGGAGTTTCGAAAAGGGATAGATATACACAACAACGTACCGGTAATTAATTATACTCCGGCAATGGTACTTTGTATTATAGTATAGAACCGTCAACGGATGAATCTACCCCCATTAATCGCCTTCTTTACGGTTGGCTTTATTAATTATAACGTTTAAATTTAATCGAACCATTTTATATATACAATCGATACATAATCTGTATACTTATTCGAAGAGCGAGTTTTATTATCGCGTTGTAAATTCGATTATTACCTTAATATTAACACGTGTAATATTACAAAAACCACGAACGACTGCATCTTTTTTTTTTTTTTTTTTTTTTTTGTTTTTTTTTTGTTTTTTTTTTTTTTTTTTTTTGGTCTTTTTTAGCGTTATTTTCTATGTCATATTGCTAA
>FIZR01016584.1:0-35328 GCA_900060175.1 Ferrisia virgata
ATGGCCTGGAATGACATCAGTGGACTTATTTTATGAAGGATTGATTTTATGATTTCAAGTGGAAATGTTGAGAAAGTTACAGATGTTATTAGTGGGTCATCAACAGTGTGACGTCATCACTGGACTGACACCAGTAGACAGATTTTTATGGCCTGAAAAGACATCGATGGACTTATTTTATGAAGGGTCGATTTTATGATTTCAAGTTGAAATGTTGAGAAAAATTAGAGGCGTTATGAGTGGACCGTCAACAGTGCGACGTCATCATTAGACTGACACCAGTGGACAGATTTTTATGGCCTGAAAAGACCTCAGTGGACTTATTTTATGAAGGATTGATTTTATGATTTGAAGTTGAAATGTTGAGAAAAATTAGAGATGTGACATGAGTAGACTTATGTCATGAAGGATTGATTTTATGATTTTAATTATCAATGTTACGGAAAATTAGAGATGTTTGAAGTTGACTCGTCAGAACAGTAGACCTTGGCCTGAAATCGATTTTATGATTTTTGAGTTGAAATGTCGTAATCCTTTTACCCGCCAACAGTTGAGCTTGACCCTGAATTAATTTCAAAATTTCAAATCGAAATGTCGAGAAAAATTAATTTATTTTAGCCTCGGTTGATTTTATGCTTTTAAGTTGAAATTTTTGAGGAGGAGGGGGGTGGTCAAAGGTTTTAAGGTCCATTGTCACGATTTAATTGTTTGTTAATTTCGAAAATGGTTTCATGAAAGTTATGGTACCTAGCTTCATTGTAAAGCAGCGCAATGGCTCAAAGTGAGGTCTTTTTTCAAATAATTTTTCAGATTAGCGCCCTTCCACCTTATTCGAGAGTTTATGAATTGAAAAAGTAAGTATTCGAGTTTGAAAACGATTTAAACAATTTTTTTGTCTTTTCTCATATATTGGAAGCATAGACCGATGAACGTCGTACTTCCCACGACAGCACCGTGGAAAATGTAACGTACATGTACGGGCTCAAAAGACTCGACGCGATAGATGGTCAGTTTTTATTTTTTTTTGGCAATAAAATTTTTGAAATTTTTATGGTATATTTATGGATAAATAACACGTTTTGCGAAAGCAAAAATGTCGTCGTGAATTTGAAATTCAGCTACAAAATGCCCGCTTCACAGTTATAAAAAAGTTAAAACTCGACGAAACACTACCAAAATATTTTGAATAAAATTTTTAAAGCTCCCCTGACGTGCAGAAAATTTAAAAAAAAAACCATTTTGGTCTCTCTTCTCAGAAATACTTGAGCTATGAGTGTGAAATTTTTGTCGAAATGTTTTCTCATCATGGTTGGCCTTTTGGAGTAGGCAGGGTTGAAACAGGTTTCTAATTAAAACCCGCCATATTTGAATTGCTATAAAAACTCAGATGTGTTCGGTAGATAAAAATGGAATTATTTTGAGACTGCGTTTAGATGGTCCGGATGTGAAAAATTTGAATTACCAGAATACCCGGGTAAAATTGATTTTACTAGGTAGAAAGAAGGGGAAAAATAGGTTTCTCAGCGTATAATTCTAGGATCAACTTTAATAACCTGAATTTTTCTTGCAGAATCAAGCTGGAAGGTGTCTGCAATTTTTTTTTCTTTTTCTCATTTACTGGGTCTTAATTTGGAAAAAAAAATTGAAAATTTTATTCATTACCTCTGATTTTTAAAATTCCGCATCATTATTACTGTGGGGGGAAAAGACACGAATGAGCACATAACCGAATAAAATATTAGATACGAACGAAATTCCATAATTTTTATGAATTCAAGCTATACACGCGACAATGCAACCAAATCATACGATAATTAATAATACGGTCGAATTATTCGCTTATAAAATGAATCACACTCATAACTAGTCGGTCCAGGTACTTTTACTTAACCAAACTGTGAAGAAGTATTAAGTATTTGTCGATTATATATTGAAAAACATTACTTGGTATAATTTATCGCCATCGATATTCCCAATTTGAAAGTCATTTGTCTTACCAATCATTACCAGCAGCTTGCCTGGTAAACAATAGATGAATTGCAATTCGCATATGTTCGTCGACGTCAACCGTCTTACTGTTGTTTTATGTGTTTTGTTTCTAGACCTACCAATACTTTGTGAGGGTAGAACGCTGACTGAAAGCTTCAATTTTTTTTCACCAAGTACGCACGTTTGGCAATTTTTAAAGAGAAAAATGAAAACCAATTTGTTGCGAAATAATTTGTTTATTATTTGATTAGCTAGGAAGAATACAAATATACTTAGGAAAAATGATATTTTGCATATTTAGTAAAATTTATTGCAATTAATTTCTGCAGATTTTTTTTTTTCAACGTTGTAAAAATTTATCGGCATACCGTGTATAACTATCCGCAAAGAAATAAGCATTTTGAAATTCTTGATTTCCTCTTCTTAGGTATGATATAAGTCACTTTTCGTGGGTCGTGACATTTACGATTGGTATAGGAGAAGGCCAGAAATTCATTTTCTACCGAGCCTTTGGTTAGACATTTCTTAGTATTCGGGCCCATGTAACACATTCCTATTTTACGATCGATTGATAAATTGGCTCCTGGCACACTATCCAATTTTATTGTTATGTCTTCTTCGCATTTACTGTTCTCTCTTATGGTCTCATCGTTGTTGCGTTCTTCATCGTCACTCGTTTCTACTTGGACGCAAATATCTTTCAAATGTTCCTCTAGATCAGAATTACTGCATATGCTGTCGCTGGAAAATAATATAAAATAATAATATATCTTGAAAATAAGTGTATTAAAAATTTATGATATGAGTAACGGGATGTCCATGTTTGTACAGAATACGAAAACGATTATCATCGCTGTAATTTTGAAAAACATGACTGATAAGGGAACATTCCCTACTTACTGCCTCCGATTTGAACTGAATCAAGCTAGATCGAAGGAGCATGTCAATAACTTCTTGTAACTAAAATCTCAGCTGCCAAAGTTGATTATTCAATTTTTGGGACATTTTTCAAAACTAAAAAAAAAGCACTGCTTCGCGATGCTTTTTTCCTAATCTGCATTGCAGGTAGGAAGAGTTCAATAGGATTAAATAGTCGAAACCATCAAATGGCACATCTAGGGCCCTAACTCAATGCCCATACCTAATTTCAAGTTCCTAGCTCAATTTAGAGGAGATTTATGTGAGAAACAAATTCAAAAAATGAGAAAAATGAGAAAAACCTATAAAAAACCACTTCTTGGCATTGTGAGAGGGAAGGGTGTGCAATGGAGGTAAAAAGTCGGAACCTTCAAAAGGCACATCTGAGGCCCCAACTAAATGTGCATACAACATTTCAACTTACCGACTTAATTTGGTGGGGAGATAGGAGAAGAACAGTCCTTTTTCAAGGTCAAAAAGGAAAAAATCTCCCATATCTCTCCTCCTAATTAACTTAGGAGATTGATTTTTGGATATGCTATGCAACATTTGATTCTCTATCAATTAGCTTAAAAAGGGGTCAATTTTGGTGTTTTCGACCCCTTGGCACCCCCTCCTCCAAAACGGGGCATATTTGAATTTTGATCCAAGGTCATCCCCACTCATGTATGTCTAATCTGTCACCAAAATGAGCCGATTGACCGAATTGGAGCGATTTTGGTCGGTATTGAGTGAAGTAAATAATTTTAACGTTCGGAAAAAAACTAAAAAAACAAATATCTAACATGGCTAAAAATTGTCTTAACGGATATTGTTGATACCCTCCCGCACCCACCATAGGTCGATACACCGTAATAGCCTAGTTTTCATTGACAATATGACATAGAAAATCAGACTAAGAACAAATCATGTAGCGATTTTACGTGGCTAAAAACCTAATATTTCGTAAAACAAAAACTATTCAAGTTGTGAAGTTTAAAAATTTGGTACTTGTCTAATTTTTACTTATCCAATCAATTTTTTGCATTTTCTAGCTGGTCAGGAAGCTCTGGAAAAAATTATCCTTCTCCAGAATTTTAGAGTCACTTCATACGGGGCAGCTGAAAACTTGTATGATATATATTGAGTGTCTACCCAATGGGAAGAGCATGTCAAAAACCCCTGTAACTAAAAGTTCAATTGCCGAAGTTAATTATTCGATTTTTTTGGACGTTTTTGAACAGTAAAAAAATTTTACATAGCTGATTCTATGTGGCTTAAAAACCACGTATTTTGTAAAACCAAAATAATTTAAGCTGAGAAGTTGAAAATTTGGTACGTGCCTAATTTTGAGCTGCCAAATCAATTTTTTTGTATTTTCCAGCCGATCTGGAGGCTCTGGAAAAAAATTATTTTCCTTCAGAATTTTGGAACTAACTAGTTTATGCTGGCTGAAAATTAAATGCGGTTGTTGAAAATTTGTATGCCGTATAGTAAGGACCTGTCTAACAGATTAAAGCACCTTTCCAGCGAATTCCAGGTGGTAGGTGCGGTAGTCTATTTTTCAACCAATTAATACTCAATTCGAAAAATATCAAAAAATTAATTTTAATACCTGCTGGCTCGAATTTGCTGGAAAAGTATGCCATCAAATTATGTAATACCAATTTTTAGTGCCGAATTCAATTTCCCACCAGTATAAGATAATTCCGAAATCCTGGAAAAAAATAACTTTTTTCCAGAAGCTCCTGCTCGGCTGAAAAACATAAAAAATCGATTAAGCATATATGTAGCAAATTTTCAACTCCCCAACTTAAATGGATTTTGTTTTACAAAATTTTATTTTTTTTAATCACGTATCAGCTATCTGTACCTATATCAAATTTTCAAAAATGCTCCAAAAACCTAAAAGTCAACTGTAGTGGTCAACTTCTTGGTCACGTAGGTTTTTTGACGTGCTTTTTCGATCCAGTTTAGTTTCGTTTAAATTGGAGCCGGTCAGTGTGGAAGATTCCCTTGTAGGCGAATGGATTAAATGGGCTGAGCCTTTTTCTGAATATCATTTTTGTATCTTTTTCCGAAACGGCAACAAATTTATATGTTTTTTAATTGCAGCTACTTGACAGAGCTTACCAAAGTAATATTTCGTCTACCCTGCTCAACTCATGAAAGCATCTTCTAATATTATTACGAATAAAAATATTCGATCATGGAGGAAAATACTTAATCAAAAATGTGAAAATATATCTGATCAAATACTTGCCATTTCCAATCATTAAATTCGAATCCTGTCAATGCTTCCGAAAAGTAAGGCATGAATATTAATATTACGGTCATAGAAGAAATCAAATTATACTGATGAAATACCTCCATTTTATCTAATTATTCAAATTATCAGTGAAGCAGGCGTAGAAATCAAACTAAGTTAGGCCAAATGTTGAATAGGAATGTTGTTTGGTAGAAGATACAAAAAGTACAATAAATTGTAAGAAAGAATCGAATAGTTCGCGCACAAAATGAACCGTACAGTGCACAGATGAAGACAGGGTCACGTAGTTTGAACTGAGTACCTTGACGAACACCTATCGATGTATTTTACATGGTTACAACATGAACATATGTCGCTATATACATGATTCATTGTAATCTTTATTTTTAATTCAAACAATCTGCAATTGAATTTCATACCTACAGTACTTGTCACCAGTCGTAGTACCTCTAATACAACGCGTCAAATTTACTGTATCACTACATACAAAATTTTATGATTGAGTTTTAAAATCGTTATACGTGAAAATATAATCGAAAACGTAATCAAAAGTTGTGGGAAAAAATTCACAGTTCTACTGCACGAGTAGAAGTTGAATAAATTTTATATTGTTTGGCTCTATCTGAATCTAAGAGAATGAAGATTATGTGTCAAATTTTTCTTAAAATTTGCTCGGTCCAAACGAGCTACGAAGGTACATAGCACATACCTATCATGAACTCATCCAACTTGACTCGCATTTTTGGAATTTTGGGTCTTGGCTAATTTTTGGATATGGGAACGTTGCAAAAGTACAGCCATTTTAAGAGAAGGACATGTAATTTTTCGTTCATTATAAATCAAACGTAAATTTTCCCAACTATACTGGTCCTATACATGATCTCCCGCTCTGTATTTTAAGATGAGTGATTTCGCTGAATAGCTCAACTTGGGGTGTTATAAATCCACTAATTTCGTTGGCGATTGGTTGAAACTTCAAAAATTGATGATTTTCCTAATTTATAAAGATATTTTTCGAATTTACCCAACAAGGATGCGTCGTAGAAAAAATTTACATAGAAGAAAATTTGTAGAGGATAAAATTTTTAATCGATAGTAAGTTCTTAAATTTTTTTTTGGTCAGAGTTTTTTTTTCTTTCTTAACGCCATGTTTTGCAACGGAGGTCAGAGGCGTATTGAAGGGGTAGTTGTTTAAAGAAGAGGTTTCAGTCCAGTTTCGGTCACAAAGGATAGTAGATTTTGAATTTTTTGACGATCATCAGCCAGGACTTCTTCAGGATCGTTTGATATAAGATTCTTAATAGAAGTATTGATTTTATCATGAACAATTTACCCTAAAAAATGTTAAGAAATCATTATCAATTGGAAATTTAATCTCTTACAACTTTGCTTCTAAGTAAACTTTTTGTAGGATGCACCTTTTTCGATCGATTTCGAAAAATATGATTTCCAATGTCAAAAAATCATCGATTGGGAAGTAAGATGGAGTTGAAAAAAATCAGCATCTGTGTTGAGTTGAATTGCCTCCATTTAAAATTTTACTCTCTGTCCTCCCTCTGGGCCCTAGGGCGAAACTGAATTTTGTTTTTTTTTTTTCTAAAAATGTGCCGACAGCAGGGTCAAAATAGTTACGAAATTATTTCAAAAGGAAATGGTAAAAATTTCAGCCACTCAACTCATTTTTAAACTTGCAAAACTCAATTAAAGCTCAAAAATTTTCAAAAAAATCGAGTAAAAAATTTTTTTTAATGAAATTATTTTACATATTTATACTCAGAATTACCATTGTTAACAAATTTTCACCATCTGTCCCTTTTTCACGAGTTTTTAAAAAATGTCACTTTTTGAGTATTTTCACGATTTTCTGAAAAACCACGAAAGGGATTTTTTTAACCCCCCCCCCCTGAAATGAATTCAATTTAAGACGATTAAACACAAAATTTCAATTTCATCCCAATAGAAGATTTTTCAGGGATGCTTAAAGAACGGTTTTTTCGAGAATTTTTTTTGCATCGTTAAAATTTTTTTTTTCAGTAAATGCTGAATAAAATAGACCGAGTACACTTACCTTCGTCTATTTAAGATCTGTTTTTCTCAGTTTGGCCTTTTTCAGGGGTTTCAATTGGTATTTTCAGCACACAAAAATACAGTATAAATGGCTCAAAAACAGACAAAAAATGAACAGTTGCCTTTGAAAGCCTAAAATAGATGAAATGTGTCCCTCTTGATGAAAATTTATTCGAAAATGCATTTTTTCATTTAACAAATTTATTTCAAAAGACGGAGAAAATTATTACTTTTGAGTGTTGCTGAAAAATGCTCTGTAGGGCGTACAATTAATTTGATATCCTAAATCCATTTCGAAGCAACGTTTCTGAAAAAAAACTCCTTCACGGTTTTTCAGAACATCGTGAAAAAACGCCAAAAGTGACATTTTTCTAAATCTTTTGAAATGAGGGATAATGCTGAAAACTTCTCCTTAATGATCATTTCGGACTCAGATATGTGTAATAATTCTATTTTTGGAAAAATTAAAAAAAAATTTTACATTTGATTTTAAAAATTGAGTTTTCGGAGGGAGGGTTGAAATTTTTATCACATCTTTCTGAGATTATTATTTCGTAGCAACTATTGCAACGTCATACTGCTGTTTGCAGATTTCTAAAAAAAAAAAAAAAAAAAAAAAAAAAAAAAACATGAGCCCACCTTAGTAGGCCCCTTTATCACAAATATCCTCGAATAAGCTTCAAATTGGGATTATTCGATTTATTGTTTTTTTTTGCCTCACGATTATCAATTTTGCATCATTATTGGTATAAGAAAGTCAGTTTGTTATAATATAAGCGTGCTGAATAGATTACTTAAGGGCTTAAATTAAACCCTAAAATCCACAAGAAATTGTATGATTATCGAATTTACTCACCCATTTGGTGAAAATCACAAATGAGGTGTAAATTTATTTCTACATCCTTTTTTTTTTTTCATCCTCCGCACACAAAGATACATTTCAAAAGATTTGAGAATGAACTGAAACATCCAGCTGATTTCTTCTTGGGTTTGGGTATAATGTAAGTAATTTGTTGCGGATTACGGCATTTACCTTTGGTGTAGGAATAAACAAGAAATATATTTTCTGCTGATCCTTTGGTTATGCATTTTTTAGTGTCAAGGTCCAGATAACACATTCCTATTTTACGTTTGATTGATAAATTGACTCCTGCGACACTATCCAATTTCACTTTTATGTTTTCTTCACATTTACTATTCTTTCTTATGGTCTCATCGCTGTCATAATTTTTATCCTTTGGTTTTGCTGTGACGCAAATGTCTTTCAAATGTTCTTCTAGAGCAAGATTACTGCATATACTGTCGCTTGGAAAAATAAAAAAAACAATTACTGATAGATTTACTAAAAGTTTTAATTATGTACTAAACATTCATCAGCAGGTAGCTGGGTACTAGCTACCTGCAAATAATGAAAATTATCATAGCTATTAAACTGAAGACTATTTACTTATACATTCGGCTTAGAAAATTTTAAGTCGATTCTTTCAGTCTTTCAGATCAACTGGCACATCATTTGTTTTAAATAAAATTTACCCAAGTAAAAAATACTCTAAAATGAAAATATGTATCTGCTGTATTACTTACCATTCCCATGCATCAAATTCATATGCTGTTACTGCTTTCGAAAATGAAGGTGCAAACATAAGTACGGCTACGGAAACCACAAAAATATACTGATTAAAGTCTATCATTTAAACGAATTCAAATTACAACTCGAACCAGGCTTGATACTGAATAATTTTTTTGTCGATTAAAATTACAAACATGGTCGAATTATTTTCTCGGAAAAATGAACTACACAGACACGTATTGCCAATCAACGAGTTCCTGCATTGTAAAATATGTTACGAATATGTTTTGCAATATGTGCTTGGTGAACTTGGTTTGTTAGAGAACTGCAACATTCCACGTATGTTCGTTGTTAAATGGTGCCAAGTCACGAATTGAAATTTTTTAATCTAGTAACTATTTATTACTTATTTCTGTACACTTTTCACCATCTTTTGTGCATTTTTTTCTCTAATATGTGGTGAAGGGGGCAGTGTGCAATAAGGCTGAAAAGTCTACACTACGTAAAGGCACATTTAAGACCTATACTGAATCTACGGGAGGGGGGGAATACGCAAAAAACTACACTTTTGGTGCTGTTTGCTGGTGTCATGAAACCGAATAGTCGAGACCCTCAAACAGTATATCCAGAACTTTTACTGAATTTACACATCAAATTCTAAACTCCTAACTCAATTTGGAAGGGAGATATGGAAGAAAGAGCCTTTTTAAAGTTCAAAAAAAAGGAAAACCACTCATATCTCCCTTCCTAATTAATCTAGGAGACTGATTTTTGGATACATTATGCAACTTTAGATGGTCTATCGATTTGCTTAGAAATGGACAATTTTTCCTATTTTAGCCCCTCAGCACCTGCTCCCCCAAATTTGAGCGTAAATGAATTTTGACTCGAGGTCATCCCCAATACAAAATATCAAATCCGTTACCAATTGAAGCCTATTTCCCAATTCGAGCTTGGTCGGTGTCGAGCTGAGCAAATGATTTTTAGTTTTGTAAAAAAATTAAATTGTATAAAAAATAAAAAATATCTTAAAAGTAAAAATAAATATCAGACATGACCAAAAATGGTCGTAGTGGTTTTCTAGGAGCTACAAAACGGATTTTATTGATATTCCTCCTCATCAGCCATAGGTCGATAGACCATGATAGCCCGGCTTTCATTGACAGTATGATATAGAAACCAGGCTAAAAATCAACTCTTTCTATTTGGCTGGTTTTTGTCTCCCGAAGTTGGATAATTTTTGAAAAAGAAAACCTAGTTTTTCATTCACAGAAGTGGTAGGCCAATTTTTAACCACCCCCCCCCCCCCGCCTAACCACACACAATCACCCAGAAGCTGTTATTTAAGATACTAAATCTTGTCGAAGGGTTGATTGTTCAATCAGACTACAGCTAATGATGCCAGATTTTTATTAAAAATTGCGGATTTTTTTTTTTCAAATTTTAAAAATGCATTGTAAAAAAAATTTGAAAAATGAAATTCCCAGTCGGTAATGTGCCTTCCTTCAGTTGTTTTATATGGTCAATGACTTGCAATATAACAAAGATTTTTGTAGTTTAAAGTTCATAAGAATTTGTCGATGAATAAACCGGAGAGAAATATATAGTCTGGTTCTACGCTACTCGATTTAATTTCATTATTATGCAACTGGTAATTTTTTATTGATACAAAATACTAAAATTACTTTATTTTTGTTTTTATAAAATTATCCGCAAAGGAAGACGCATCTGAGTAAATTTCCAAAAGAACTGAAACATCCTTCGGATTTCTTGGGTATTACATAAGTGATTTCGTTAGAATAGCTGCATTTATTATTAATGTAGGAGTAAACCAAAAACACATTATTTCCATTGCCTTTAGTTACGCATTTGATGATGTCCGAACTCAAGTAACACATTCCGACTTTACGTTGCCAAATGGTCATCTCGGGTGTAGGAGGGAAATCTATGTCTACGTTTTGGCATTTACTCTTTTCTCGTATGTGTTTATCATTGTAACGTTTTGTGTTTGTCGTAGGTATTGTGAGGCAAATATCCTTCACATGTTTTTCCAGATTTGAATCGTTACATATACTTTCGCTGTAGAAAAAATGAAAAATAGTTATAAATGAGTAGATTCCGTAATTTGATAATTTACCAAGTATATTTATTTTTGGTTGCGCAAAAAATTCTAAAAAACTAGTTGTCAACGTTGTGGCATCAATGGTTCCCCAGACAATCGAACGAAGAGATTTTTTACGAAACAGCATTTGCAATATCAGTATTAAAATTACGTATTACACTACTTACCAATCCCAGGCTTCAAATTGTTGCATTGTTATCGATTCCGAAAAAGATGGTACATGGGTGAGAATGATTAGGATAAACATTAAATCATATTGAAAAAAAGACGCCATTTTCGCGAATTTAAATTACAGCTAGGTTAGATATTACAGATATGCATCAGTATCAAACCAAACTGGATTATAGTTTTTCGCCCAAACGGAGCTAACTTGGAGGGAAATATTGTGCACGTAAAATGAATTGCACTGATACGTATTTCGTTGGAAAAAATTGACGATACCAAAACTTTACTGTACTTTTTTTAAAAACTTACGAACGTACTTACATTAATCATTGTCACCTTTATTACCGATTTAAAAATTATAAAATATGTCTTTAGCTCTACCTTAAGTACATGAATTATGACCTGCAGATGTTCGTTAATATGAAGCGAAGAGCAATATTTATTACTCATAATTGAATCATACGTAAACAAGCAGCTGGTTTAATTTTCAGTTTTCAGTCATTTCAGGTTTTATCTAAGTTCTTCTTTTTAGGATGAGGAAGTATGTACTTAGTTAAGATATGAATGTACACATGTGTCTGATTATTATTTCATCTTTGAATTACTATTATTAAATTAATCAACCCCCACTCCAGAAAAACATTCCTTCCCAAGTATATTTTGGAATACTAAATCTTCTTGCTCGATTTGGATGGGAGATACTTGACGGAGGAGGCTGATTTTTTGATATGTTAAACATATTTTGATTATTTATTGACTGACATAAAAATAAACGATTTTTACAATTTGTGATCTGCAGCAACACCCCTCCCCCCAACCTTGGCATAACTGATTTCTGACCCAAATTCATCTTCATTCAAAAATTTCAAATCTATCACCAACATAAACGCAATGGTAAGGGTACAACTACATACTGAAAAAATACATACCAAATTTCAACCCCATAGGTCAAGTTAAAGTACAGGTATGCGTGGGTTAAACCAGAAAAGTACCTGGTACCTACTAAAAAATAATTTTTTGGAGATGTGAGGGGATGCAATAGAGCAGAAAATTTCAAGTCCTCAAAATCCTCCCTCCAAAGGCACTTATGTAGTCTACATACCAACTCTAAACTTTCCAGGTCAATTTGAAGGGGAGAAAGGGGAGAACTTTCCATACAATACTAGACTTATCAAGGCATTCTAATCCGAAATTCTTGAGCGTAATTGATTTTTTATCAAAAGCATTTCAACTTTTTATGTAATAGAATCCAACTAGGTACATATCATGTAATGAGCCTGAGACATAATCCCAAGCCGGTGAGTATTTTATCTCTTCTTGCTCCCACATAAGTCCATATTTCAAAAGTAAATTTTTTAAACATTCAGAATTTTGAAAATTTGCTAGCATTTTTTTTATATAACGCTAAACTTTTTTATCAAACATAATCCAACTGTGGACGGTCCAGATTTGCCAGTACTTGATCATTAAGAGCTGGTAGTGAATAGTGGACTGTCAAAAGTCAACAGATAACTGTGGACCATCAACACCGCACCATTCATATTTGGACTGTCAACTCTTTTTCGTTCAAATTCATCAAGACTTGATAATTGATAGCTCATAATCAACTATGAACTGTCAAGAGTTGACTATCAATAGTGGACCATCAAGATGTGGACTGTCAACATTTGACCATCAATATCTGGACTGTCAACGTTTGACCATCAATATCTGGACTACCAACATATTGAACGTCAACTTGAATGTTGGGGAAAAACTGTTGGACAAATTTTCAAAATTCATTTTTAAAAATATTTCTTTTTAAAATTTGTAATTTTAAAAATTGTTGAAAATTTTTTTATAACATCTAATTTTTTTGTCGAGCATAATCCAATCGCTGACGATCCAGATGTTGACAGCTCAGAGACCATCAGTGTTAAGCCCATCCACAACTGGTCCATCCAAGTTGAAAAAATTTGAATTATGGTTGTCCAGATTTTGATGGATCAACTGTTATGGAGTTGACTGTCTAGGGATCAACTGATGACAGGTCAACTGTAGAATGTGCTATTAAATATCTTTTAATGTTGATATACAGAATAAATATCCGACACGCTTAAACATTGTCTCAATGGTATTCTAGGACGTCAAAACGGATTTCGTCGATGCACCCCTCCTCCCACAATCTACAGTAGGTCCATAAACCATAATAGTCTTGTTGAACAGGTCAACTTCAAACATCTTTATTTATCTAGACATTTCTACTTGAAATCATAAAATAAACCAGAGTTGAGGTGAACTAATTTTTTAACATCTTGACTTAAAACCATTAAATTTATTCGGGGTCAAGGTCAACTGTTGACAGGTCAACTTTAAATGTCTTTAATTTTTTTCAAATTTCAACTAAAAGTTATAAAATCAATGCTTCATAACACTCAACTCTTTTGTCAAACATTATCCAAGTGTTGACGATCAAGATGTTAGCAGCCCAGAATAATTGGCCATCAATATCAAGATCATCAAAGTCTGACCAATCGGGATTTTGACTTTCCAGATTTTGATGGCCCACTATTGATGGTCCATTAAAGTCAGTTCACTGTTGGTGGACTTTTGTAGAATGTGTTTTTAAACATCTTTTGATGTTAAATATCTGGCATGCCCCAAGCCCAAAAACGATCTTGATAACCTTTTTAGATCCAAAAATGAGTTTTTCCATCGCTTCCCTCTCATACACTTTAGGTTGATGTCCATATGCGTCTACGAAATGATAAGTCGAGAAAATCATACTTTCTATTTCAGGATAAAAAATAGATTTTTATTCAATTATTTGATATTATACTTTTCTAAGATTTGGCAAATTTCCGTATTTGAAATTTATTTATTACCTGAAAAGATGATGGAATATGCAAATGAATCCTTCAAATTTAATCCATGAAGCTGAAACGTGAAGTTATCATAATGTATATGTTTAGCATCCGAAACATCTTTTCAAAAAATTTACAAATGAGCTCAAAAAATTTGACGATTCAATTTTAAAAGCTGCATATTCCATCTCTTTTTCCTGTGGGTTTTGACAAACATCACCTATCAACGAGAAGACGTACAACGTATCTTGTCGTGGACCTTTAGTAATGCATTTGGTTATCCCATACCAAAGGGAACATACTCCTATCTTATATACCGCCGATATCGGGGGCCCATTTTCATTTTCCAATTGTATTGTTTTTTCTGTACATTTTGCCAAGTCGTGTATGCTGTCATCTTCATATTTGATTTCCATATTCATATCTTCAGCTAATCCAACACACATGTTTTTCACTCGCCCTTTAAGATAGGATTTCGAACAAATGGTAGCGCTTGAAGAAAATAAATAATAATTATTCAATCGTCTGTGAGGGTTCTCTGATTTAACACTTAGGAATAGAAAAGAGATACTGTATGGATTGAATTTTACCATTCATATTTCTGAAAGTCTTGGATCGTCAGAGCGTCACAGAATGAAACAAAAAAATATAAAATTAGTGAAAATTTCAAGCATGAAGAAAACATTGGTTTTACTGTAACCAAATTAAACTGGTCCATAAATTCTGTATCAGTAAATTTTTTTATGATTTTTTTTCAACGTTAAAACTGTGGGATTATTCGCGCATAAACTGTAATAAATCATTGAGTATAAGTAAGTACATGGAAGGCTTTCATTTTCAATGTTGAACCTGGCTTGGTATGTACTGCATGAAATATACTTATCTTACTCACAACTAGTAAACATCTGTTAAATTGCAACACGCAAAATCGCACATGTTCATTAGTATTTGACAAGTAGATGGATTCTAATTGGAATTTTCCTATGATAGGTGCAAGATGTAATAACCAATGAAAAGCTCTTAATTCTTACCTCTGAAGCAATATTTTTAGTTGTAGTTTGCCTTACGTAAATTTTTTGTAAGAAATTTTCTAATGTAAAGTAAATAGAAAGGACGAATACGTTTTTATGGTTGGAGTTGGTGGAGAGAGGGATATCAACAAAATCCTGTTTGAGAACCATTAAGATTATTTTTCTGCATGCATAAAATTTGTAAGGTATTATTCATTCTTTATGTATTTTAATTTCCCCCTCCTCTAAGACTAAAATCATTTATGTGGCTTGATACAAATTAAATGCGCGATGGATTAAAATTTTACGTCGAAAAAATGTAAATTTTGATATTTTAAACGTAGTTGGTATAATTAAGATTTGGAGTGTCAACTTTTGAAGGTCCAAATCTATCAAGTTTTGACCATCAACAGTTGATTAATCAATCAACCAACAAAGTGCGCTATTCATCACGATCCTACGCTTTGTTCACTACCAAAGCGACTGATCCTATTCGCGCTTTTATTACGTTGGCCCATTTAGTATGAGATCTTCCTGTCACTCTTGAACCAGCTGCTTTACTGAAGAGAATGCCTTTTTCTATATTCTCCTCTTTCCTCCTCGCCATGTGTCCAAAATATCCCATAATACTCTTCTCACATAGAACGCACAGCCTTACTGGCTCCTCCAGTTCTTCTACAGTTGACTTGTTTGTCCTTTGCGTTGTCTATGGGATCTTCAATATTCTTCTCCAGCCCCTTATCTGAACGCATCTGTTCTTTTTTTGTCATTTACCTTCAATGCTAATGTTTCTGCCACATAAAAAAGATGGGAAACAAGTATTATGATTAGCTTCTTCCTTGTTTCCTTGGACATCTTATAGTTGTTACATGTAACATTCCGTAGTCTGGTCATTGCTAATTTTCCCAAAGCAATTCGGCGTGTATTTCAGCTGAAGGCCCACCATTGGCTTCTATAGTAGAGCCCAAGTAAACAAAGGTGTCAACCTTCTCATATTCTTTCAGGACATCGGACTCTGGAAGACATCCAGCCTGATCTATAACCATAACTAACTTTAGTCTTTGAAGCGTTGATGCGAAGTCCTGGTTCTTCTCTCCTCTTCATCTGCTGTGACCAGGGTAGTGTCATCTATATATCTGAAATTTGAGATTCTTCTGCCAGCAACTGAAACTCCTTTATTCCAGTCTTCAAGTGCCCGTCGCATCATGTATTGGCCATGTACATTAAAGAGCAGGGAAGACAATAATCGTCATTGTTCCATTCCTCTCTCTTCCCGAAAGGCGCTAGATTCTTCACCAGCATTGATTTGCACTTGTACAGCAATTCTACCAGCTCCACAATGTGAGCAGGGACATCTGTTTCTTTTAGTATTTCGTGCAGTCTTTTCTGGTTCACGCAGCTGAAGGCTTTAGCATAATTTGTAAAGCATAATACAGCAAGTATGTTGCATTCTCTGCATTCCTCAATGATTCGATGTACATTTGAAATTTGTTCGCTTGTGCCTCTTCCAGGCATGAAATCCACTTTCTTTGGTGGTATCTATCTACGTAAAAATACTTTCAGCCTGTTGTTAATAATACGAAGCATTATTTTACTGACGTGAGAAATCATGGTGATCGTGCAGTAGTTGAATGTTTTGTTGCATTGCCTTTCTTGTGTATAGGAATCAGCACAAACCTACACCATTCATATGGCCACTTTCTATGTCTCCATACTTCATCACATAGGTGCCACAACATCTTGACTGCCAGTCAAGTGGACTGTCAAGAGTTGACCATCGATAGTGAACCGTCAAGATCCAGCCTGTCAGCAATAGCCCATCATCTTGAATGTCAGCTTGAATGTTAAGAAAAAATGCGAAGCAAATTTTGAAAATTCTTTATGTTATCACTTCTCTGGTTCCAGCGAAAGTCTAAATTTTTTCTGAAGCGACCTCAATTTAAAAAAGTTTGTGATTTCTTTCTAACTTTGAGGATTATGAAAATTGCTTGGCATTTTTTTTCATAACATTTAACTTCTTTGTCGAACAGAATCCAACTGTTGAATCCAGATATTAACAATTTAGAGGAGCTGACCATCAATGTTAAGGCTATGCACATCATTGAACTTCGGATCATTATATTCGAGGTGTTTGTTTCTCATTCTAATTTTAAACCAGCAAAAAAAGGAAAACGCGTTGTTGACCATTGACCCTTGTGAAGTGGATCAAAGATGTAACCTGGCTGAAAACCCTGATTGCGAAAGCATCGCAATGCGAAGCTTTTTTTAAAAGTAAATTAAGTGCATGAACAGTTGCGCGCAAAGATTATGAAAATTTCAAAGATGACCCCCCCCCCCTCTACCTTGGATATGAAATACTAAAGTGGTTTTTAAAAAGTGATCTGTACGTCTGCAATATACATCTGTATAGGACTGTTACTAAATTTCATGCAAAATTTCAACTACACGAGCTCAATCTTCTTTATTATTTTTTGGATATGACTGAATTTTGACCAAAGGTCATTCAAAATTGTGATAAAATGTACTTAGTTAAGGAAACCAGTCAAATTATTTCACTGATTTTCATTTAATGTTTTTTTTTTTCAATTCGATATTATTTTAACAGAAGCTAGAGAAAATAATAAATGAAAAATCAACATGAGTATAAACTAAAATGCTGATTAGAAATTCACTTCGTTTCGGAGCCACAAGGATCAAAAAATCTCGTACTTTAATTCAGTATGAAAAAATTGCGATCTTTCAATCGTTAGTTTGGTATTTGTTTGGTTGAATCATGGCATATGAAAACGATTGTGCTAGAGTTTCAAACATTTGTTAGTCACACGTATACTATTTGATTTTATTAGAAAATTTTACGTTTTCCACAGGTGTGTTTCTCTGCAGAGGAAAAAACGTTCGATTTTTTAAAATATAAATCACATAAATGACAAGCGCGAAGTACGTAAGTTCAATTTTAAGGCATGATTTCGCTGCACAGGTACCCACTACCCAGGGAAATAATTACGTAAATTTTTGTTATAGGTGCATGGTACAACTACGATATGATTTTTTCATGTAGAACGGGTAAGGGTGATGGATTAATTCATTGTAGCCGAATGTCACCTCACTTTTTTCACTTTTTTGAATTTTAACCAGAATTGAGAACCCTTATGCTTTCTCTAGGGATGTGCCGATCCGATTTTTAAAATCGATTGCTTAAAACAAGTATGAAAAGTCCTATTCATGGTAATTTTTTCGGATTTTTAAGTGATGGCTTTCAACCTTTATACTTATGATGTAAAGTTGAACTTTCATCGCAACAGTTCAACATTGAACTTAAAAAATTTTGAACATTAATTTTGAATCTTCGTGGAACTGCATACAAAACCACACAAACAGATACATCGGGAGTCTGACCAATATCGAAGTAAGAGCCTCCAAAGTTGAGCTGGTTGACAAAAAACCGCGATTGTTTGGCAATTTTAAGGGCTAGTATCACCCCCCCTCCAGCATCAATATTTAAGACCGTTATTAGGATGATTTTTTCATCACACTATGCAGAGAAATTCGAAAAACAACTGAGTGAAATTGAAAGACCCAAAATTATTTTTAGATCGTTTCGATATTGAATGGGCCTTCTTTTTATTTTTAACCTGATTTTCTATGTCATATTGTCAGTGAAAAGCAAGCTATTACAGTCTGTCGACCAACGTTGGAGGGGGGGGGGTACCAACAAAATCCGTTTCGGGGTCCTAACAGACCACTAAGATGATTTTTAGCCATGCCAAATATTTATTTTTATTTGTTCTTCTGTACATTAAAATCATTTACTCTGCTTGATACTGATTAAAAATCGCTCCAATTCGGTCAATCGAGTAAGTTTGGCGACGGATTAAATATATATGAGTGGAGATGACCTTGGATCAAAATTCAGTTTTACCGCATTTTGGATGAGGGAGTGCTGAGGGTCAAAAACTCAAAATTGTTCCTTTTTCAGTCAATTGATATAAAATCAAAAGTTGTATAACATATCCAAAAACCAACTTCCTAGGTCAGTTAGGAGGGGAGGTATGAGGATTTTCCTTTCTTTTTGACCTTGAAAAAGGGAAATGAGCTAGGAAGTTGAAACTTGGTATAGATGTGCTGTTTGGAGGCCTCGACTTTTCAGCTTCTTTACACCTCCTGACAGTCCTAAATTAGTGGTTTTTTAGTCGTTTTTTCTAATTTATAATGAGCTTGCCTCGTATTACTCCCCTCTAAATTGGACTAAGAAGTTGAAATTAGGTATGCACAGTCAGTAAAGACCCTAGATGTGCCTTTTAGGGGGGTCTTTTTTTGAAACTGAAAATCATTTGTTCCGCTTGATACCGACCGAAATGAGTCAAATTTGGGCAGTAGACTTGGATTGACGGCGAATTTGATATTTTTGAGTAAGGATGACCTTGGTTGAAAATTCAGTTATGCCAAAATTTGGAAAAGAGGAGTCGGGCGGCTAAAATTGAAAAAATTGTTCGTTTGCAAACCAATCGATAGAGAATCAAAAGTTGTGCATTATATTCAAAAATCAACCGTCCAAGACAATTAGAAGGAATGATGTGGAAGGTTTTCCCCATTTTTGATCTTGAAAAAAGGCTGTCTCGCGCATCTCCTCTCCCCCTCTCCCCAAAGGGAGCTAAGCGGTTGAAATTTGACGTGTAGAGATCTAACTTTGCAGCCTTATTACAATCCCTCACAGTCCCAAGGAAATGATTTTCTAGTTGGTTTTTCTTATTTTCTAAATTAATCTCAAACATATCTCCTCTCCCAATTGAACTAGGAGGTTGAAATTTGACATGTTGATTGAGTAGTAAGGATTCTAAATATGCCTTTTGAGGGTTTCAAGTTTTTAGCTCTGTAGCACACCCTTACTGCCTCAAAAAAGTGGTTTTTTGATTTTTTTTCTTATTTTTCAAATTTGGCCTGCGTAAGTCTCCCCTTAAAATTGAGGCAGGAGGTTTGAATTCGGCATGTAGATTTATTAGAGATCCTAAATGTACTTTTTTGGTGTTTTCAGCCCTCTGCCACATCCTCACAACCTCAAAAAAGTGATTTTTTGGTTCGTTCATCTTATTTTTTTGTATCACTAAATTTTTTCCTTAAAAAAAAGTTTGGAGCTCGAGTGAAACTTTTTTTCTGAATTTTAGAAAATCGAGACAAACGTGTGCTCTGAATAAAAGAATAAAGTTTTACTCAACCTGAAAGGAAGAAAGAGACATTTTTCCTAGTCAAAAAGGGAGAAAACCCCCATATCTACCTTTCTAATTGACCCTGATGGCTGCCCATCTAAATTGAGCTCGGAGGTTGAAATTTGGCATGTAGATATAGTAGGGATTGATTAGGTATGTAGGTATAGTAATTGTTCTCAATGGGGCAATGCTTTTTTTTCTTTACTTCCTTCTGAAGTAGATTTTCTCAAGCGTTGTCTCAGTGTCAACTATCGCTAAATATTTTGCTTATTCGGGTTTAAGGTGCACGTTGAAGTAAAAAATTAATCGATGAAATTTCAATTAAAAATATCACCATTTCCATATTAAAAATTGACGTGGGTCAATTGTACCAGCAGATACAGATGAACAAATAACCATAAAACAAATGAAGTAGCCATTCCACGTAATTTGTTTGCTAAAATTCATATTTCACATTGATACTTTCAAGAATGTAACCGAGCTATTTCTAATACGTTGGGTTAAAATAACCGCAAAGTAATAAATATAGTACTTTTCACGAAAAAATAAAAAAATAAACTAAATATAGAATTCTATAATTTTTCGTTGCCCAACGTGTCTTTATTAATAACCTGAATGCATGCAATGCACAATACAGAACTCTTTTTAAATTTTAGAATTTTTCGTGTAGTCTGAGCGAACCAGCAAATAGGTGTAAATTCAAATTCACACATGTTCATTAGTGCAAAAAACACCAAAAAAAATATGCTAAAAACCTCCGTATCCGAAATTCACCCGAAATAGAAAATTCTAATATGATAGTATTGAATTTTTATGGCTTGGTACACGTGGCATGGTACATACATTTCATCATCAGCGTACCAACAATTACTTACAATCTGCAACGATGCTCTTAAAGGCTACTCTTCTTATCCATCTAAGTTACTGTTAAAAGGTTATCTATAACAGTAATTTTCTTTTGGTTGAAAATTGAGCTGTTTTGATATGGATCAATGGACAAAGGTACCGGAACTGGAAAGTTTTTCATTAAAGCTTTACGATTGCGAAGAAACGAGAAAAACTTGGAATGATTTGGAAGGTTGTGTAATTGGTCCTGAGCCAGTACATTTTGTTGTTTTCTCAACTGTAAAGTTGCGTGTGCGAACATTTGCTGCGGTCTAGTTGGAATCTTTAAAAGATTGAGTGTATTTTTATGTTTCAATTCGGTGAATTTGGACCGCATGTAAATGGTGTTAATTGTAGACAGAGATAAGTGAGGGAAGGTTTGTTGTCACAATTCGCTAGTATGGTACATCGCGTGTTGCCGAATTAACGATCACCATTTTGTTGGGTATACAGAGACTGTTTGCGCGAGTTTTTGTTGTTGTTACGTTTTAAGCGATAATTAAGGGGATTGAGGTTGAAAACGAATAATTGTGCGTGTTTTTTTTTTTTTTTTTACAAACATTTCTTGCTTACGCCAGGTTGCCATTTGTAAAAGTAAATAATGGTTTAAATGGTAGGTGTTTTGGTTTGGCGGGACGAAGTTGAGCCAAAGTTTCGTGATATGAGAGTGATATTCGGGGTAGGTTTTTTTTTCTTGTTGTTAGGTAAATGGTTTGTTCTGAAAGTGTTTTTAAATGAATTGCAGTTGTTTTGGAGGGATGGAGATGTCCTTGAAAGATAATGCTAAACGGTGGTTGGTTAAGTTGGACTTGTTTTATGATGAATGAAGTGTCTCGCTGTAATATTCATTAAAAAGAAAAATATACCTGTTTATTAGATAAGTGTTTCCTTATTTTGTTCATTTATTTTTCCCTTTGAAAAAAAAAACACAATTTTCTTTTTAATTTCATCTGAAATTTTTTTTTCATATGGTTAATACCACGGACCAATAAATTTACTTATTCACCCTAGCCTTTTTGCTTTAGCCTACCTGCGTGTGAAATGATGAAAAAGTTTACCAAATTTTTTCAAATTTTGGATGTAAAATGATGAAAAAATTATTCAAATTATGACTCTATAGTTCTAGTGATATAGAAAAATAAAATAATCAAAAATTGTTGTATTTTTACAGAGCCCCGCTAAGAATGTCATTCTTGGAATTTTGTAAATTTAACTCGATAAAAACATCTTTCAAAATTACCATTTTAAAGCTGGAAAGTTGCATCAAAGTGAAGAAAAAACTGCCCAAAAAACTTTTGATCATTTTGTTTCCGGTCGCAATTTGATGAAAGTCATTTAAAATGTGTTATAACAGCTCAAAAACATAAAGAATTTGATAAAAATCTTCGGAAAACTTCAACTTTTTGCTTTCTGAAAAATTGTTGAAATCGTCATTTTACATTTGGAAAAGACAGGAATATTTTGAAAAATCCTAATAAACTGTTCATTGAATTTTAGCTTTTTGCTTGAAAAAAATTGTAGTATAAACGTTCAAAATTGCAGTTTAAAGTTCAAAAAATATTAAAAACACAGAATAATTTTCAAAAAAAGTCAATTTTATGGTCTCAAGTTACAAAATGAACGAAAAATCGTTCAAAAGGTGATTTAAAAGCGTAAAAAAATATGAAAAAATGAAGTTGTTTAAGTTGTTCATTTAGCATTTTTGAATCATAATTGATAAATAAATCGTTCAAAATGACATTTTAGAGCCTGAAAAAACAAAAAACTTGAAATAAAAGTAGAATGATTAATTTTTAGCATTTTGCAAGAAAAAAGACCAATGTTGAAAAATAAAAAAAGGCTTAAAAAAACATGTGAAAATTGTAGATAATTGATCAAAAATCAGAAAAAAGTATTGAAAGTTGGGCAAAAACTAACCTATAATTTAAAAAAAAAAACGAAATTTGGGTAAAAAATTGACTGATACATGGAAAAAGTGTAGAAAATTGATTAATAAACACGAAACAATATTGCGAAATAAGTGAAAATTCACCAAAAGTCGTTAAAAATCATTGAAAATTTGATGAAAGTTTGGAAAAAATGGACGAAAAAAACAGAAAAGTAAAAATTTACTCAGAATATGATAAAAAAAACGTAAAAAATCAACAAAAATTAGTTAAAAATAGGCAAAAATGCAAAAAATTGGTAAAAATTTACACAAAATTGTTATAATTTTTTGAAAAATAGGTAAGAGTGCAGAAAATTAATCAAAATAACAAAAAAATTTGAAAAACAAGCAAAAACTGAACAGAAGTATCAAAAAAGTTACTAACGATCATGAAAAAATTGGTAAAAATTTGGCAAAAATGTGTTAAAAATGCAGACTTTCTCGTGATTTTTGATCGATTTTCTACACTTTTTAACTATTTTTGTCAAATTTTCATCTGGTTTTCAATGTTCTTGACGATTTTTTTTGTATTTCAGGCCACTTTTTTTTCGTTTTTCAACATCGTTTCGTAATTCTGTATTAATTTTCTGCTTTTTTTACTCAATTTTCCAAGGTCTTAACGATTTTTTCGTCTATTTTGATCAATTTTCTGTCCTTTTTAATGATTTTTATCAAATTTTTACTCAATTTTCAATGAATTTTAACGACTTTTGGTCAATTTTTACCCATTGGATTAATATTCTGCATTTTTTTACCCATTTTTATCAATTTTTTGCCTAATTTTCAAAGATTCTTAACGATTTATTTCATATTTTCTTCTGTTTTTGCTTGTTTTTCAAAATTTTTTTTTTATTAATTTTCTGAACTTTTTACGTTATTGGGTCAGTTTTTTACGCAATTTTTTGACGATTTTCAAGTGTTTATATTGTGGGTAAATTTTCTCGTATTTTTCACCATTTTTTCGCGGTTTTCTGTTTTTTTTTTTTACGAATTTTTTGCCAATTTTTGATAATTTTTTAGCAATTTTCACACATTCTTCTTCTTTTTTTCGCGATTTTTGATCAGATCAATTTTCTGCTTTTCTGCTTTGATTTCGTATTTCTGTAAATTTTCTACCTAATTTTCGATGATTTTGAACAACTTTTTTCGTCTTTTTGGCCACTTCTCAGCACTTTTTGACGTTTTTAGCAAATTTTTACACATTTTTTAATCACTTTATACGATTTTTGATCATTTTTCACCTACTGTTCAACATTTTTTTGTATTTTTTCATTAATTTTTTTATGGTTTTTAACGATTTTATTCATACTTTAGGCCTGTTTTCAGACATTTTTCATTACTATTTCGTGATTTTTGATCATTTTTTTCATTTTTTTGCACCTTGCTGAAATTGTGATTTTGTAGCTCGGAGAAAGTGAATAAATGAACACTCTCTTTAAAAAATTCATGTTCCACTTTCTCTAAAGAAATATTCTAAATTAAATGTGCTTTTGTGGCATTTTGATTTTTTATCCACTTCGCATTCTTTTGTATCTTCAAAAAGAATTGGATTTTAAACAAATTTGGTAATTTCTGAATGGATTATTTATCTTGAGCTCGTGCAAATTAAACTAGAAGGATGAATTTTAGTTGAACATTTTCTTTTATGAAGTGTTGATATTTAAAAACATTTTCATTACCTTGGTAATGCCAAAGAAGTGATTTTCCACACTTCTTAGCAATTTGCCAGTGTTGATTCGTAGTCAAATGAAAACACCTCGAGAGTTGATTTAAAACACATTTATTTTCCACAAACAAAAAAAAAAAAAAAAAAAAAAAAAAAATCGTTGTACAATACTATTGATATTCGGCGATAAAAATATTGATCTTTAATGTATAAAATGGGCTCTTAAATACTCACACATACATACACACGGGTCCCATTGTAATATTACATAACAAAAATATGTAAATACGAACGTATGCTAATACACGATATGCCTATGAATGATATAACAATACGTATAATTTATACGAAATCAACAAAAAGTACCAAAAATAAAAATAAAATTATGAATAAAAGCAGAAAACTCTGGTCGAAAATTACACCAAGAGTTATTTTACATTCTTTTTTTTTATGGTTTTAAATACTTACATGAGTATTAGTTCTCGTATTTGGTACATGTTAACCCTTCCCCCTTCCTCCCTTCCACTTTGTTTATTTTTTTTCCACGAAAGAAAATTCTTCCAATGAAATTTTTGGACCAGCGATAACATAAAAATTATTTTATTTATTTTAATATAATTAAAAAAAAAAAAAAAATTCCAAGTAAAATTATTTTATAGATATAAAAATGTATCATCGTCAAAACATGAAAACAAATATAATAAAAATTATGTATCGTGTAAAGGTAACTAATGGATTAATGTAGGTAGGTAGGTAGGTAGGTAGGTTTAGAATTAAAAAAAAAAACAAATACATCAGGTAACTCGAACGAATAATATTTTTTCCACTCCTTGTAACGTTATAAAAATGTATCCAAAAAAAAATGAAATAAATTCTGATAGATTGACAGATGCTTTAGGTACGTTTAGGTACAGATACTTGTTGTGTATAGAATGTGAAGAGAAAACTGTGATAGAAAAAGGTACGTACCTAATACGCATTATATTGTGATTTTCTTTCGAAATTCAGGGATGCTAAAATGATGAAAACTTCGCTATAGCAAACATAATACTTGGGCATGAATTCAAACGTAGGTTTATATAAAGGTAAAAAGGTACGTAAAATGGGTTGATATAAAGTTAAAAGTGTTACGAAATACGAAGGGACCGAATGTAAAGATGCTAGAAAAGAGCTCGTTGTGATAAGTTTCCTTCTTGATCTTTGCTCTCTTATGAAGTAAACAGTTTTAAAAAGGTAAATATTTACTCGGCAGCAAAAGCAAGTACATATTTTACCAATGCCAGTTGCAAGAATGAAATAAAAACTAGATCGATTTTATGAACGAATATCGGCGACGCGACCTACGAATATACGTTGCCGTTGGATAGAAAAGCCACCTTTATCGCGATTATACACGCGTACAAGCCAGCAAATAAATATACTATAGGGAAATAATATGTTGAACTTTTCCGATTGATAATAATTTTCATTAATATTGGTCGGGTGGTGGGTGAAGAAAATGAAAGATAAAGACGGAGACTACAACGCAGCGGTACCATGAGCTGTTTGATACGACGATTTTGTGTCTGTCTGACTGCGATGGTTGCGAGCTATAAATGGTGGGTGGTGGGTCTGGCCATATATATTCAAACGTCCCTTCTTTTTATTCGATTTTGCATAGCTTGACAATAGTTTAACGCTGCTCGAAATTAGCTGATATTATTAAGAGTGGGCGAGCGAGCGACGCGATGAGAGCTGAGAAAAAAAAAAAGCTACGAAAATATTGTCGATTCGATTAAAATATTCGTTTTAATTAATTTCTTCTTTTTTACGTCGATTTGAAATTTTAATTAGTTCCGTATTCTCGCCGATCGCTATAACGCCACTCGAATACGATGTCGAATTATCATTTAGATTACTTACGTTCGTTGGTGAAAATCGAATCCAATGAGTAGCATGGCGATGGCGATGGCGAATGGGGTATTTCACAACGTTACGACGATTATAAATGTCATAAAGGGATTATTTTGGTTTTCGATGCGATGAGCTACGCAGTACGAGTGTAGTTTTTAGCGAATTCATCGAACAGGGACTTAATAAGGACGATAAGTGATTTAGGACTGGATTTTATTTACGTGTAATAGGTATTATTAATATAGTGAGTACGACCTGAAACTGCATTGATCTCTTAGAATATAACCTTCGTCCCTTTTACAATATATTTACGTGTTTCAGTAATTCAGGAAGTAAGGAGGATCGAGGAGCTGTAACCTAATTTATTAGACCGGTAAATGTAGTGTTTCAAAATTAGTTTTCTTTGTTTTTTTCTGCCTGATTTTCTATGCCATATTATTAATGAAAACCAGGCTATTACGGACTATCTGTCTACGTAGGAAAGGAGAGGAGAGAGTAGTACCAACGGAATCCATTTTAGAGTCCTAGAAGATCATTAAGACCATTTTTAGGCATGTCAGATATCAACATTGAAATAAGTATGTTTAATAGCGCATTCTACAGCTGACTATCAACAACGATCTGTCAACAGTTGACCATCAACAACAGACCGTCAAAATCTAGATTGCTCAGATTTTGATGGTCATGACTTTGAGGGTCAACAATTCTGGACTGTTGACATCCGGAACGTCGACGATGGCATTATGTTAGACAAAAAAGTTGAATGTTATGAAAAAAAATGCGAAGTAGTTTCCAAAATTCCTTATGTTAAAAAGAAATCGCGGATTTTTTCAAAGTTATGTCACTTCAGACGAAATTTGAACTTCTGTTGGAACAAGGAGAGAAGTGATAACAAGGAATTTTGAAAATTTGTTCAGCAGTTTTTTCTCAACACCCAAGTGGATGTTCAGAGTATTGGTAGCCCAAATATTGATGGTCAACAGTTAACAGTCCATTGTTGATTGTCTGAATCTTAATGGTCCACTATTGATGATCAACTCTTGACAGTTCACTATTGGTCATCAGCTGTAGGAATTTTGAAAATTTGCTCAGCGGTTTTTTCTTAACACTCAAGTTGATATTTAAGGTATTGGTAGCCCAAATATTGATGGTCAACAGTTAATAGTCCATTGTTGACTATCTGGATCTTGATTGTCCACTATTGATGGTCCACGCTTGACAGTCCACTGTTGGTTATCAACTTTTGATGGTCAAATGTTGATAGATCTGGACCATCTACAGTTGACAGTCCAAATATTGATGGTCCACTATTGTTAGTCAACATTTGACAGCCCACTGGTGACCATTAACTGCTAGTCATTAAGTGTTGACAGATCTGGACAATCAACAGCTGAATTATGTTTGACAAAAAAGTTCAGCGTTATGAAAAAAACGCCAAGTAATTTTTCAAAATGCTGAATGTTCCGAAACATCACAGACGAAATTTGGAGCAGGGGGAGATAAAATGTTCAGCTCAACACCGACCAAAACTGGTCAAATTTGGATGGTAGGCCTGGATTAGAGGCGGATCAGTACGGATGATCTTGAGTCAAAATCCAGTCATGTCCAATTTGGAGAAGGGGGGCTGAGGGGGTAAAATAGGAAAATTATTTGTTTTCAAACAAATCGATACTGAAGGAAACGTTCTACATCATAATAAAAAATCAGCCTTTCAGACTGTCCTGCGGATAATCTTCCCTCTCATGTTATTAAGAACAAAGGTTGAAATTTGAGTGTAGATTTAGAGTAGAGCTTTTAGATGTTTCTTCTGAAGGTTTCAGTTTTTTAGCAGCATTGCATCCCCTCACAGCCTTGAAAAAAGTAGTTTTTTCAGCTTACTTTTCGAACTTGTCTTATGCATATATTCCCTCCAAATTTAGGTAGGAAATTAGCATTAGATGGGTTCATTTAAAAAAAAGTCCAGATGAGCATTTTAGAAGGGTGGTTACAGCTACTCGCTTAATACCTCAGCTACCAGTGCAGAGAAAGAGGAGTCAAGTTTGAAAAATATGGAGTCAGAATAACTAGCAATCTAGCAGAATTTGTTCTTCATACATATAGAAGTAGAATTCAATCATGAAATTGCTTTCAATGTTCAAGTTGCACAAAAGCCATTTTTTGGATGTTTAGGGCTATTTGTATACTAATTATTTCACTAGGTTTACTTTTTGTCGATTTATCTGATTTATTTTTATTAATTCTTCAGTTTCTTGAGCATTTTTATATGTTAGAGTCCGCATTTATCATACGAATAGTTTGGAGTGGAAATAACGCCTATCACTTTGTAATTATGCAACATCTACTACACCAATGTTGATGTGTTTGCCTAATTTTCAATCTACGGCAGAATCAGTCTACTGAGGATTCAATTCAATAGCGTTACAACATCTTATTTTAAAAAGAAGAAGGCGAGTTCCTTAATAAATTATTTTAAAATATGAATTATACAAGACGCGATTAGACAAAATTTTGTGGCAAATTTTGGGCGTAAAGGGTTGAAAAATGCCTATTTTAGGATATGTTTATGAAGTTCGGCTGTTTCGTTTGGTATAAAAATACACTTGTGGACCGTCAAGAGTTGACCAACAATGGAGGGCCATCAATACTTGCCTACTCTTGACAATTTAAATCCATCAACACTAGACCAACAATAATCGATAGTCAATTCTGGACCATCAAGATCCAGACTGTCAACAGTTGACCATCAATATTCGGACTAACAATATCTTAAATGTCATTTGGAATGTTAAGAGAAAAATGCTAAGCAAATTTTCAAAATTCTGCGTGTTATCACTTCGCCGGTTCTAGTAGAAGTCCACATTTCAACTGAAGTGAAATAACTTGTAAAAAATTCGTGATTTCTTTTCGACATTAAGAATTTTGAAAATTGCTCAGAATTTTTTTTACCACGATAATTTTTTCTGTCAAACATAATCCAACCGCTGATGATCTAGATGTTAACAGCCCAGAATAGCTGACCATCGATGTTAAGATCAATAGCATTCAGGCCATCAAAATCTGAACAATCCGGATTTTCATGGTCCATTATTGATGGTCAGCCATAAACGGGTTAATTGATGACGGGTCAACTGCGGAATGCTTTCTTAAACATTTTTCGATGTAAATATATGACGTGCCCAAAAATGTTTTTAGTGGCCTCTTAGGACTCTAAAAACCAATTTGTTAACACTTCTCCACTACCAGACATAGGTTGATTGTCCATTTCAGCGTCGTTTCTTGGACAATCTTACAGATAAAATCAGGTCAAAAAGTCGCGCACAACCTACATAATTTATTTATATGTTCAACCTGCCCATCTTTTAAATTCACTGCGTTTAAAAATTATTGGAACATTTTTCTGATTTTTTTTTTTATAGAAAGAAGATCAAGTGCTGGAAAAATAGAAGAACAGATTTGTTCAATAATGATGCTCTTGCTCCTGAGTATTGCAGGTTAGACAAACATACATTCATAGAAGCTGAACATGTTGCCGAACTATTCTGCAGGAGGAATTTTCAACTAAAAACACTCTGTAAGTATAATCAATCCTTATTTTTGTAGTAAGTAGGTACAAAAAAATTGAAACTTTGACTTGAGAAAATTTTTCCCTCCTTTTTTTCTTCCATCATTCGAAGTACGTACATTTTTTTCACTCCAGGTTCAAAACATTGCAAAAGCTTCGTTTTAGCTATTTTCCACTTGAAGTTGTCTCACTCAAAGCCCCCTTTTGTTTTTCTTGGTGGGTCTGGTCCGATACTATGTCTCGATTCGTAAGGGCTTTGAAGTTGCAAAATTTTGAAAATTTCACGACTACTTATGATAATGTAATTTTCAAGTTTTTTGCAGAGAGTATATAAGAATTAAATTTTAGATCTTTAATATTAACTATTTGTGGACAAAATTTTGCAATTTTCATCACATTTCTGGTCACAGTATTGTCGACCTCCTCTCTCTCTCAAAAAAAAAAAAAAAAGAAACGAATTTATACGCGCCACTGTGTAGAAATAGTTTAGGTGTATTAGGTTATTTCTATTATTTTATATACTAAATGTAACAAACGCAACCGGCAACGATCGCATGAAAACTAACACTAAATTATACGGTGGTCTACTGATGAAGAATTCATGAACTTTTACAGCTAAAATCGATTCAAACGGCCGATATTAGCGAGTTTCGCTGTATATAAAAAGCTTCCACCAGTAAGTATAAGTAGCGTATATGATTTTAGCTGAAGAACAGCGCCCTTTGAATCGGTGGTACCGCGTCGCGTCGTGGTTCGCTCACTTTAGGGTATAGGTAGAATGTGCTAGGTAGATGGATAGGTAGGTAGGTAGGTAGATAGGTAGGTATGTAGGTGTACTTTGGTATATACTATTACTTAAAACATTCAACCGTAACACCTTGCACCCTTGTGACAACGAACGGCGCAAAGTTCAATGTCGTGCTTTCTTTTAAATTAAGTACTCTCTCTCGTTCGCCTTGAAGTTTTCTTCTTCTCTCGTCGCGTTGCTGGCGTTTAATTTTCTATCAGCTTGCCGAGCGTATCGTGGGGAATTTTTTTTCGATAATTCGAAAAACTCGATTGTGAACTTTCTTCGAAACTGTATATTCCTCATATCGTGTGATCATTGCCCTTATTCTTTTGTTTTTACACCGCAGTCGTCGCTAGCTCAGCAATTACAGGTCGCATTTAAAAGGCCCGAGAAGGGGCGTGAATTTTCTCCTCCTTTCGTACCATCAATGGTAAAATGGCACATATCGTATATGTGCCATTTTACCACATCGTATTATACCTACAAGTACGCTGAATCGGCGACGTGCCTTACACCGAAATGAACATTCAAACTGATGTCTTTTTCGCATAAAACCGCTACGAGCCTAATAATAAAAAAAAATACCATCGTTCTTTTATCGATGATGATACGTGGTAAAATGAGCGAAAGGGAAAAGAGTACACGGTTGAATGGTCTTTTGTAGGTACAGCCTTTCGCCAGCCACACATTTCGCTCTTCATTGTCCTGATAGACTAAAAATAGGATGTTAGTTTTGTAAAAAAAAAAAAAAAAACTATACACCGAGAAAGAGAACAAAAAAAAGAAGTAAAAACAGCCCATCGTCATCGACGTTGCTGTTATTGTATGTATGTGTGTGTGTGCGTGTGTGTGTGTGTGTGGTACGAATTAAAACGTTGGCCAACGTTGGCTCGTTTTATTTTTCACTTTCTGCGTTTTCACTACAGCTACGCTGGGTCGAAAAGAATTTCAAATTGAAGCTTTCTTTACTGCGGTGTGAAAAATAAAGAAAACTTCGAACAACCCACAAATACTAGGATAAGGTACCTATCTATCGTGATACGAGTCGAGATTTCGCAAATAAAGTATATGCCAAGGCGGCACACGTTCTTCATCGTGAGGTTGATTTTTTTTTCAAGTGCAGCTCGTTCTGTACCTTACGTATCGTGCGATTTCCAACTGTACTACGTGCGTGTGTTTGACTGTTTTTGTATCACGAGCGAGCGAACGAGGGAAAAAAGCAACACATTGGCGTGATATACTTATACACGATAAAAATGTTACCTCATCAAGCACACTCTGCACACATTTGGTGTATAGGTAATCGAAATTCTACCGGTACACGTGCGAGGATTATACACAGCTGAATGGCAAAACGACTCTAGAAAGTCAATGCGGTTTCGCAATTGTTGGCCGAAAAAAAAAGTAGGTACCTGTACCTATCGAAAAGAGAGTATTTTATTACAAATTTTTCATCATTTTTGAGAGTAAGCGAGGGTTGTTTAAGGTGAAGCAATGCTTTGAACGAGGGCTCAATGTAGGAGTAGTAGTAGGCAGATACGTGGAGCACGCAGTACAAAAAGTATTAAGAGCATGGATGAGTAAAATGGGTACCTTCCTCTAGATACTTGCCCGGATTCAAAATCACAAAACGCCTTTGTCCTCAGATTTCGAAATACGAGCTACGAATTGGAGCTCAATTTTATTTTTCATGGGATTTCAGTATCAAGTATGACATTTCTTAGGGTACTGAATAGGGAGGACCAAATTTTGCTTTTTTTGAAATCTACAAACAGCGGGTGGGTCACAAAAGTTGCAAAATAACGTCAAAACGATGTCGTACAAAATTTCAGCCCTTTTAACTCAATAACTCGTAAAACTCACTTAAAGTTCGAAAATTTTCAAAAATTTTCAAAAAATTAAATGAAAATTTGTTATGGATTTTTTTTTTAATGGGATTATATTTCAACTCAAAATAATCATTTTTGGGAAATTTTTTGCATTTAGCCTTTTTTCAACGGCTTTAAAAAATATCACTTTTTGTGTTTTTTTATAATTTTCTCTTTGAACTATAAAGGAATATTTTTTAATAACGCCTCCTTACTTCCCTCCCTCCCCCTCTGAAATGGATTTAGGACATCAATTTTAGATAATTAAGTGTAATATTTGAATTTCACCAGTCACAGACGATTTTTCAGGGCTACTCAAAATAGGCGTGTTTTTACATATTTTAAAATAAATTTCTTAAAAATTAAAAAAAATTTCACCACAAAAAATTCATATAACTTTTTTATTTGATTTTTTGAAAATTTTTATAAAATTTTTCAACTTGGAATGAGTTTTGCAAATTGTGAAAATTTAGTTCGAAAGCTGAAATTTTTACCTCATCCTATCCTTTTAAAGCAATTTTGCAACTTTTGTGATCCTCCCATTTGAAGATTTTCAAAAAAAGTAAAATTCGGCTCACCCTAGTACTGGTTCTAGTTTTTTTTGAACTGCATATTTCTTGTTTAGGATTTTACATTTGTTTGACCCCGTCCACGAGCCTCTGAATTTACCTTTCAAAAGGTCTAGAACTCACAAAATTGTTAAGAAAAAAATTTAATATCAATAAACCTTCTTGTGATGTTTAAACATATTCATAATAGCGTTAAATTCTAGAATTTTGGTTCCTGAGTGAAGTTCGGTTGTAAATTTGGATCCAGGAGCTTTTAGCTTTAAAGTAGCCAGAATATCGTAATTTGAGACTTTAATTATTATAAAAATATTTAAAGTTATCAAACTCGGAGCCAGATTTATCCTTAAACGAAAAGGGAGAAAGGAGGAAACTATTTGAGCCTACAAAGCCTATATGAATGATTGAAAATTTCTTAAATTTTCAACCAATTTCATTGCTCAGGCTGCTACTTATTTATGTTTGTTAAAAAAAATTGGATTTTGTCTGAGTTTAGTCTTTAGAACGAGTCAAAATTTGCTCTTTCTGAACGTATGAAAACAACAAGATGAAATAATTACCGAAGGAATTAAATTCGTTGGAAAAATGAAATATAAATGATTGAAGCACCCCCCCTCTCCTGCCTCCCATTCCAAGGAAGTTGGTCGTCAGATTTTGATCCATTTTTTTAAGTTTTTAAAAAACATGAAAGATTGAATCTTTTTTGAGATTTTTTGAAAAATTTCTTACGGTGGCCAACATTGAATTATATACAATCTACTTCACGGGGAAGAAATTTCAAAAACAAAACATGAAAAATGACATTAAAAAAAAATTTATTAGATAAAATTCTCAGCATATCGGAAAAAAATGGTTGAAATTTTTTTTAAAACATGAAATTAGTAATGATCATTGGTCGTATGGTGGTTTTCAATAAAAAATTTACTTAGAAAAAAAATTTCAAACAAATTTTTTTTATATAAAAAAATTTTTGAACGTTGACTCAGTTCTGCCTGCTGAAAAAATTAAGTGAAAGGACTGAAATTCTTACCATATTGTTTTCAGGTCATTTTGCAACTGTTATGACCTCTTGACCTCCACTGCTTGCAAATTTAAAAGAAATAAAGTTAGCTAAAAAATGGCCCATTCTAGAGATCTAAAAATTAATAAAAGTCACCAAATTTTTCCGGTATAAGTTTCGTAGTAGAATAATTTTTATAATTTTTAAGTAATTGACGAAGTTTAGATAATAAATTCAAATTTTGAGAATGTATTGAGGTTTTTTTGGGGGGAGGGGTTAAATGTTATTTTTAAAAATCAGAAAAATAATTTTTTAAAAATCAGGTACTAAGTAATATTAAAGTGGCTCGAATTTCCCCGACAAAAAAATAGTGAAAAATTACCAATAATAAGAATTTTGGCTATAAATATGAGTAATAATTGCAATTTTTAAAAATTAGCCAACTTTGAGCCAATTTTGCAAGTTTGAATAATCGAATTGGAAAGCTAAAAATTTTACAACGTCTTTTTAAGGTCATTTTGTAACCATTGTGACCTCGTGATTTGCATATTTCGTTGAAATTCATATTTTGAGGGAACCAATTCTTGGTGGTCTTCTTAGCTTGAAATTCTTTTTGGTCCCTTACACACCTACCAGATCTAGAAAACTCTGTAAAAAACCATTCGAATTGCAAGTTCTCTTTCAAATACTCGTGAAAAATTAATTGGCTACTCTTCCACTATTTTGACCACGAGAAGGATACCGGGATATAAAGGTCAACGTTGCCCATTTATTCAATTTCATAATCCGAGGACGAGATAATATCTTCATCATTTTAGAGGAGGAAGGAAGATATGTTATATGCTTATCCAGATTAAAACTCATGGTTAAAATATGTATGCACCTGTATTCATGATTTGAACAATACACGAGACCATCGATGAAAATGATTTTCGATATGTACAATAGATATTTTTATGCTAGTTAGGTATATAAGGTCCAACACAAATTTACAAAAAAAAAAAAAAAAAAAAAAAAAAAAAAAAAAAAAAAAAA
>FIZR01016591.1:0-12031 GCA_900060175.1 Ferrisia virgata
AAAGTTTGAAAATTTGAAAAAACTTTCCAATCAATTATCTATTTTGATTCAAAATGATTCAAAATCTTGATGAAAACGAAGAAGTCGATGACAGTATCGAAAAAACTGAAAATCATCTCAAACAGGCTGTGAAATTGTTAGAGCTAAGAGAGAAAAAAGTGAAAATCGTAAAAACTAAATCGAAGTCGCCGCCAAACAAAAAGTTTACTCATCAATTGCGGTTTAAATCGACAAAGAAGAAAAGAAGTGTAACTAACACTATTAAAAAACCATCCTTCAATCAAAAACTTGAATTAGAGGCGATGCTGCTGAGTAAAGACGCCAATAATAATGATATTGTGGTAGTTCATAACGAATACGATCATGCGTATGAATCGAATTTAATGTTTTAAATAATTTCGTAATTTTTTTCGAGTTGTTTTTTTCTATGTACCTATGTATGCATTCCGTTTACATTTACAGTATTAATACACATGGAAATTCGTTTCATTTTTATTTCATTCGTGTTGTAAAATACTTCGTAATTGAAAATGAAAGACCAAAAAAAATTATTAAAGGAAAAAAAGAAGAAATTTTGAATTTGGAAAGAAGTTCAAAATAATTGAAAACAAAATTCAAAGATAGAATTAAAACGAAATGTAATAATTTTCATTTCCCAAGTCATACGAAGGTTAAAAACGAAGTGTACCGAAAAATCTCCGATGTGTTCCGATGAATAGAATTAAAACGAAATGTAATAATTTTCATTTCCCAAGTCATACGAAGGTTAAAAACGAAGTGTACCGAAAAATCTCCGATGTGTTCCGATGAATAGAATTAAAACGAAATGTAATAATTTTCATTTCCCAAGTCATACGAAGGTTAAAAACGAAGTGTACCGAAAAATCTCCGATGTGTTCCGAAGTTCCTTGCAGCAGAAACGTACTCGCAAATTACGCTGCACACATATGCAAGTTTTAATTCGTTCTAAATCAAGATTGCAGAATGCCAATATTCCATTTAATCGAAAATGCCCCATCGTTCTGCCAGCAAAAAGTCATTATGCAACTATTTTTGTTCGCCATCTCCATGAGCGATATTTTCACGCGAATCGTCCATTCCTGTTGGCTCATCTTTCTACCAAATTTAGCCGTTTATCTAATAGCTAGGTACTTCTCTGTACATACGTTACAAGTTTTATTCTTTCGTTTTCGCTACGTACGTCTATGTCGTTTCTTGTCCGTTTAGTCGTTAGTCTATTTTCATGTGTAAATAATGTAAAAAAAAAGGAAATATATACAGTCCACTGTTTTGTATAAAAACTACTGTTTTGTTCATAATGAATGATCGCGAGTGTCTAAACCTTATAACGTATTTGAGGCAGCAATCCAAAGATGAATGTTTGAAGAGAGTAAAACTTACTTCTGAAGAATGGAATGACTTGAAAAAGTTTGGAGACTCGTTGGTTCCCCTCAATGAAGCAAATTTGAAATTACAAGCCGAGAAGATTAGTTTTTCAGATTTTTTTCGTATATGGACCACTTGTACCCTTAAATTGGAAAAAATAGGTTAGTAAATGAAAGTAGAAGGTACCATGTATTTGTTACAATCACTTGAATGCAATCACAATAATTATTTGAAGAGGTACTGTATTATTTTTGAAATGTAGCCTTCTGTGTTGATTTCTGTAATGTAGGCTATAGGTGGGTAGAAAAACAAATTCGAATTTTTTCATTGTCCATGCCCTGTAATTGTTTCATTTTTAGATTTTGACTTCGCGCGAAATTTACTTGCTTGTTTGAAAGAACGTAAAACTAAACTTATGTCAAATGCACTGTTACTAGCTTCATTGTATCTTGATGTGAGATATAAAAAAATTTTATATAATGACAGTGAAAAGCAGAGTATTGCTCTGAACTATCTTGTACAATTGTTATGTAGGTTGAGTAAAATAGTTGATCATTGCTTGTAGTTGATACGTAGTCAACTGATTTTGTAGTTCTAAACCTGGGTATTGTTTTCCATTTTCTTATTTCTTCTGTAATAGCTTTTACTTTGATATTTAAAAGACCTCTTTTTCATTTAATTTTAATTTGAATTATTATACTTCCATTTTTATAGATTATGACAAAAATCTTCAACACTAAGCCTCAGAATCAGAACCAATCAATGAAAATGGTAATCTGAATCCCAATGATGACGACTGCTTCTCTACACTTCTTGATACAATACCAGAATTAGTCGATCCTGATCCCGAAGCAAAGAAATCAGAATTCAAGAAGGAATTGAAATTGTTTTTTAAAATACCATGTACCACCGGTGATGAGGAGACATTTTGGGAATAAAGTAAACACAACTTTCCAAACGTTTACAAACTATGGGTCATGCTAAAAGCAGGGACGATTTTAGCGTGTAAGCTGAGCTTACACGTGAAATTTTGAAAAAATAAAAATAATTTAATATTCATCTGTCGATGCAAAAACATTTTCAAAAAAGACAAAAAATACGGCAGAATACATGCATTTTTCTTGTAACGCCGAATGCTCCGTTTGTTGTGTACCACACCCGCGTTGGTAAGCTGTGTCACGAGGCAATCGGGAAAGGAAATGTGCAACTTATTATTTTCTTATGCGCATGCGCGCATACTTGCTATTTTCAACTATTGTGTTTACCCTGTTATCAATTATCACTCGCATGATCATTCGTAGCAATCAGCAATTCATCATGTACGAATGTGAGTCCTGTTCTTCAAAATTTAAAAAGAAATATAGTTTAAAACGCCATATTACTTCAGGTATCTGTAAAATAAAAAAAAAGAAATGTTCTATATTTTGTAACTGTTGTACTGAACAGTTCAATAATCGTAATGACCTGATCGCTCATCTTAAAAGTATCACAATGAACAGATTGAGTCCAAGTGTGAAAGTTTCAATTCTGTTAAAGGTAGGTATATTTTCTCAATTTTTTATGTTTAAATTGAGTTTTTAAGACTCAAGAACAAAAGAATATAATAGTTATAAAATTTTTAACAATGACTGTCAATTTCATAGAATTTGAAACATGGAAGAAAACTATTGAAACTAAAAATTTCTGCAGATACGTTCAAAAAACTGGCTCAAAAAAATCTAAAACAGGTTTTGTCACAAAGTATTTCTACTGTCACAGAGATGGAACTTTTTGCTCTAGAGCTCCTCATCCACGTAAAAAGCTTCTGAAAAGCCAAGGATCAAATAAAATCAATAATGCTTGCCCTTCAAAAATAATTTACAAAGAATCCGCTTCAGGTGCTATCGATGTTACTCATATATGCACTCATTTTGGCCATAATGATAACGTTGGTCGTCTTAATTTGAGCGAAGAAGAAAGAGCTTCTATTGCTGGTAAGATATTCATCTTTACATAATATAAAAGAAATAAATTAATTGGTTAGTGCTGGCAATTGTTATAAAAATTGTTAATTTTTTCTTTTAGGAAAAATCAAAGCTGGTGTACCTTTTAACGATATTTTAGACTCAATTTATAATAGCGTTAACGATGTACGATCGCCAATTGCATTAACAGAGAAACAGCAGTTACGAAATATTGTCAGAGATTTTGATTTAAACCCATGGAAAGGACATTTAAACGATTCTGTGAGTGTAGAGCTATGGGTAAATAAAGTTAGCGCTGTGAACAACGAAGACAAATCTCTCAACCCTGTTCTGTACTATAAACGCCAAGGAGAACCATTTGTTGATGAAAGATTATCAAATGAAGATATATTGTTGGTTATAGCCAATAAATTTCAAATAGAAATGCTCTCAAAGTTTGGAAATGGCATCATTTGCACCGATACAACACATGGTGTGAACCAATACGACTTTCATTTAACAACTTTACTAGTGGTTGATGAATTTGGATCCGGAATACCTGTTGGGTTTTGCATTTCCAACAAATAAGATGCGCCGACTTTTTCTGTTTTTTATGAAACTATAAAGAGCAACGTTGGTGAATTTCATCCTAATGTTTTTATGACTGATGATGATAGTTCATTTTACAATGCCTGGAAATTAGTGATGGGTCCTGTTCCTAACCGTTTGCTATGCACATGGCATGTTGATATATCCTGGAGAACAAACCTTCAAAGTAAAATCACTCACACTGAAAAGCGTGCTCTTGTATACAAAGGGCTTCGAGTTTTGTTACAAGAAGTGAATATTGATACGTTTACAACACTCTTGCACAATTTTATACAGCAATGTGCCACTGATCAAGATACTAAAAACTTCATCGAGTATTTTGAATCATATTATAAAAATCGAGTAGAATGTTGGGCATACTGTTATCGTCGAAGCTGCGGTATCAACACCAATATGAGGTTGGAATCACTTCATAAAATTGTGAAGTACTTTTATCTCGGTGGAAAGAAAAATAAAAGATTGGATAGATGTTTGGATGCGTTGACAAAGTATACTAGAGATTGTTCGTTTCGAAGATTGCGAAAATTAGCAAAGAAGACTCGCCCAGCACTAGTTCAAAATGTTTTGCGTAGTCATCAAAAAGCTGTTACAAATGACTGGAGCCAATACATTCAAAGTGTGGATGAAAATTGTTCTAATTCGTGGAATGTTCGATCTTTTTCAAACAATGGAATTTCCTATACAGTTGAATTATTGCAAGAGGAGGTTCAAGTATGTGGAGATACGCGTCTCCTAATTTGTGAGCAATGTGCTCCAAAAATTTGTGTCCACACTTTCTCTTGCGAATGCATCGACTATCTGATTAAAAATAATATTTGCAAGCATGTTCATGCTGTTGCCAATCACCTCACTGTCAGTACTCCATTGTCAAAGGAAGATATCTCGCAACCAGTTTTTGAAGATATTACCAATTTAAGGCCATTTATTGAATCAACAAAGAACAATGATGGGTATGCGAAAAAACTTGAAACTAAAGATGTTGGGATATTTATCCTCACCTTCTATGTCATCATTAACCGAAGAGGAATACTTAAAATTAAATCGCTCGTGCGATAAGCAGCTTAGTATTCTCAGTAAAAAATTCCAAATTATGCTACCAGACAAATCAGTTGAGCATGAACCAGCGAATAAAAATGTTGAAAAACAAAGACGAATTGATTCGTTTTGCTCAACAAAGAAGTATGAGAAGAATTGCTATGTTCTAAAAAAGCCAACCAGTGTAGAGGTAAACAGTCTCAATATTACTCTTATTAATGAGTCTGAAAATTCAGAAATTGAAAATGTGCATACACGATTTGATCATTCGTACCAGATTCCAAAGTAAGAGGTAAATAATGTTTCATTTTGCATTTTTCAAGATTGATGTTATTGAAATCGTTACTGTTATTTTTTCTAGTGATCTAAATGTTATTACCAATGGGTATAATGATTTTTTACCTACTGAAGTTACTATGCTTTTACTTTGTAATTATTGTAACCAAAAGTACTACTTTCATACTTTTGATAGTATTGTAACCAAAGTTACTACTTTTTTTCTTTTCTAATTATTATAAGATAACCGAAGTTACGACTTTTTACGTTTCTAATTATTATAAGATAACCAAATTTACGACTTTTTACGTTTATAATTATTATAAGATAACCAAAGTTACGACTTTTTACGTTTATAATTATTATAAGATATCCAAAGTTACTACTTTTTTACCAATTTGATTTAGTAATTATCTCTTGTTATTGTTATAATTTCATTAACGTAATGAGTTGCTGCGTTTTTACCACTTTGAATCTTTGTTTCGATGTCTTGTTATGTAGTTATAATTTACGCAACCAAATAACAAACCATGTTCATTATGTTAAATGTTAAAATTTAAACTGAAAGAGCTAAATAAAACGATTGGTGTTTCAAAAAAGTCATTTATTTTGTTTGAACTTTCAAAGAAATATTTATTTTGAAATAAGTACAAGTGAAATTGATAACAGGGTAAACAGAATTGTAGAAAATAGCAAGTATGCGCGCATGCGCATATGAAAAAAATAAGTTGCGCATTTCCTTTCCCGATTGCCTCGTGCTGTGTCAGTTCAGCTTCGTATGAGATACGTACAGCGGTGATTGCGCATGCGTGCACAGGGCCATGCGTTACAGAAGGGTGAGAGGAATGCCACGTTTGAAAACGCGTTTTGAAGCTGGCTTACGCGTATTTTTTTTTTGGAATAAGGATAACACATCGCTTACGGGCAAATTCGTTCACGGATCGATTACAGTTTGAACTAACCGTTCACTCACTTTTATCTCATAATTTCTTTATTCCGGAGGTATCAGTGATTTATTACTTCGAAAATTACGTGAATAATGCATACTAATTATTTAGAAATTTTAATCATACGCTTAAAATGGAATGTACCAAAAAGGATCCGGGTGTTTTTTTAGTAAGTATGATCTGCACAGGTAACTTTAGTCAAAGTTAACTGCCAAGTTTCAATCTTTAATCTTATATATGCATATTTTCTTTCCTAGGATAATTTGGGCATTCCGAAAAAGTTTCACTCTAGTATTCATGTGTGTGATGACGATTCATCACTGAGAGCTACGTTTAGAAAGGAAACAGAGGTTGAAAATTTATTAAAAGAGTGGTGTGAAAATGCCCACGTCACCTGGAGGGTTACGAGCACGAACCCAAAGGATATGTCTGCCGGTAAAAAGAACATCTATTATAAAAAGTATCATTGCCAGCACGGGGATATCAAAATGAAATTGGACCCAATGAAAGTCCCAAAATCAAAACATGTGAATTGTAAAGCTGAATTAACGATTACAATTAAGAAAATTGGAAAGCGTTGCCAGTGAGTATCAAAATTGCAAAATGAGTGCAATATTATCACATAAATACTGAATGCATTCGTACGTTTTTGTTTTATTTTAGGGCTAAAGATGTTCATTTACCGAAATATGCGACGAAAATCTTATTCAAAGATCAGCACAATCATAGTACAAACTGTGCTGACTCTGTGAAGTATAAAGATGTTCCAGACGAAGTTCAAGCTAAATTTATTGAATTATTTCAACAAGGATTTCATCCGTACAAAGCCTTGGATGTTTTTAAAGAAAATCTGTTGTTGCAAAATGATAAAGAATATTATTTACTTGCACAAAATCGATCAGTTCGCCCAGATATCAATTGGTGCTACAGGTAAGAATGTAGTTCAGTTTACTTTTCCATATTGAAAGTTGATTTTTCGACTATTGGATATGTTTCTACATTATAGCATTTTGTGTACGTCTTTTCAGGTTGTATCATTCTATTCAACAAAAGGCATATGGATCTATAGAAGATGATCATCAAGTCGTAACCAAGAAAATTCAAGACATGAATTTACAAGAATTTCTTCGAACAATGATTTTCGATGGGGCCTTGATCGTAGCCATTTGCACCCCTTTGATGAAACGTGTACACGAGCTTTGGTCATATTCTGCTGAAATGATGTTCATTGATAGCACTGGTAATTTCGACAAAATGCAACACAGGGTGTTTGTATTACTCACGCATAGCTTTGCTGGAGCCCTACCATTGGGTGTAATTATCACTAGCACTGAGAAGGGCGATTCCTTAGCAGCAGGGCTGAGATTACTACTTCAAATAATTGGCGAGCAGGCCTTTTTTAAAAGAGGATCAAAAGGACCAGCTATGGTAATGACCGATCATTCAGCTTCGGAAAGGAACGGAATAGCTCAAGTATTTCAAAATGCTAGACTGCTCTTATGCACATTCCATATTCTACAAGCATTATGGCGACACCTAGACTGGGCCCATTGCTATCGAACTGGATTCTCCAGAAATAATAACACCAATAATTATGCGGAGAGTACAATGCGAATATTGAAAGATCAAATATTTGAGCGCCAAAAAGCTTTTAATATAATTCAATTGATCGAATATATATGCAAGAAAATGGATAACTATTACGAGAAAAAACTGCTCGATACTGCTGTAGGAAATGCGCTGATTGGCTCCCGTTATAAATCGGAATTGACGAAGAAAAATTTGGAATGTCTACACGTTACAAAAGGGGATGATGACGACACTTTCACAGTCAAAAATGTAGTCAAAAATACCGAATATCTCGTTGATATTTATAATGAAATTTGTTCCTGTTTTGTGGGCTGTACTGGTGCGCCTTGTAAGCATCAATGCGCCGTTCTTCATCATTTTCCTTATGATACAAAGAATTTTTCAACTGCTACTGATAAACAGCGCCGTCTTCTCCATGAAATAGCCACGGGTACTGTCGAAAACATGCCTCGATTCAAGTTAATGATGAGAATATTGATCAGTCTTCGACTCAAGAACACAATGATCAACTTGAGCAAAATGATCAAGAAAATGAAGAAATGAGTACCGAAGAGCAACGAGAAAATATTAAAGCACTGTTTGAACAATTTGCAGATTTATTTGAAAACAAAATTAAAACTGTGGCAGGTAATCTTAGCTTTTGTTTTTCATCTTTCATCAATAATTGAATGTGTGCTTAAAATTTCATTTATATTTCTACAGGTATGCGTATGTTTCAAAAATTTTTCCTCAAAGTGTTGAATTACAAAACAAATTCTGCGCTGGAACATGCTCTTCAAAGATTTGGAAAATGTAGCAGCAGAAAGATTGCAGTTCAAAGTACTTCCATATCGCAATGTAAATGCAAGTTAGGTGGTCGTAATCGAATTGAACCTGGACGACCTTTGAAAGCTCTGAATAACAATATTGAACACCATTATGCACATGTAAAATCGTTCAAAATCAATTTAAAGAAAAGAAGGCCGCATTGCCTCAACTACTGTATTTCTCAAAATACTCCTTTAGGAGAATGAAAGTAAAAATCTTTGGTGTCTATCTCATACCTAAAGTTATTCGATGTTATTGCTAAGTTTCAAAATTTCGAAGTATTCATTAGTTTTAGTTCACAAAGTTACTTCTTTTTTACCAGTACGTTTTTAGCGTTGAACCTAGGTATTTTTTATTAATATTACTTGAAAAGTTACTTTTTTGACTGATTTCTTAGTATTTAAGGTTTGAGAATTCGTTTTCGATGTTAAATGTCGATATTTTTACTGCTATTACCAAAAAAGTTACTTTTTTCGTTGTTAAATGTCGATATTTTACTGCTACTACCAAAAAAGTTACTTTTTTGACTATTATTTCTAATTTTTTAATGTTTAAGAATTTGTTTTCGATGTTAAATGTCGATATTTTTACTGCTATTACCAAAAAAGTTACTTTTTTCGTTGTTAAATGTCGATATTTTACTGCTACTACCAAAAAAGTTACTTTTTTGACTATTATTTCTAATTTTTTAATGTTTAAGAATTTGTTTTCGATGTTAAATGTCGATATTTTTACTGCTATTACCAAAAAAGTTACTTTTTTGACTATTATTTCTAATTTTTTAATGTAGAATTTGTTTTCAATGTTAAAACGTCAATTTCGTTAATGGTTTTCTCTTTTCTCAACTTAAACTTTTCATTTAGGCATTAATTATGTACTTTGCGTTCGTGCATATTCTTTTTTTTTTCAAAATAATGAAAATATTCCTCGACTTGTTTGTGTTATTTTAATAAAACCTTTGAAAAAAAATCAAATCATCGAAATGTAAATAAAACCTTTGAAAAAAATCAAATCATCGAAATGTAAATAAAACCTTTGAAAAAAATCAAATCATCGACTTGTAAATAAAACCTTTGAAAAAAATCAAATCATCGAAATGTAAATAAAACCTTTGAAAAAAATCAAATCATCGAAATGTAAATAAAACCTTTGAAAAAAATCAAATCATCGACTTAATGCATCGAGAAAATTATCAAGTTTGAAATCAGAGATGATTACACGTACAGGATGGCGTAACGAATCATCTGTACAGTTGCTATAGAACGTTTGAATCACCGAGTGTGTTATCCTTATTCCAAAAAAAAATTACGCCTGGCTCACAACGCTTTTAAGTATGTAACTATGTACGTATGATGCGACGATGCGAAACGAGTTGGAACGTGTTTTCAATTTTGTATTTACGTAATAGCAATGCACTTTTTTCTCGTAGTTTTTTTCAATTTTTTGAGGTTGACTAAAATTTGTATTGCATTGTTAATTAACGCAATAAATAATATTCCAGTTAACTGTAACATCAAACACCATGAATGATTTAAATTTAATTGACGTTTTAAAAAATGGTGAATTTATTTCTCTTCTCCGGGGGAAAAAAATTTTATTTTCACAATTAAGCTTGGAAGAAAAACTTTTGATAAAGAATTCAAAACCTACGCCTAATTTGTCATTAAGTAAAACCCAGAAGAATAAATCTACAAGAAGTTTTCAGATTAAATGGTATTCCACTCACTCTTGGATAACTGGGTGTGCAAAAGAGAACAAAATGTTTTGTTTTCCTTGTTTATTGTTCTGTTCAAACTATAATAATAAGTGGATTAATGAAGGAATCGGTCAAGAGGATTTACAAAACTTTTCTCTTCTTGTAAAAAGACATTCTGCGTTGCCACAGCATATCGGTTCAGCTGTTCGTCTGGTAGAATTGGGTAAGAATAAAATCGATCATGCTCTATCAAATCAATTACGCGATGAAGCTCTCAAACACAACGAAAAAGTAAAGAAGAATCGAGCAATTTTAGAACGTCTGATCCAATCAACTTGTTTTTTAGCCAAACAAGAACTGCCCTTCCGCGGACACGACGAAAGTAAAGATTCCCACAATAGAGGTAATTATCTTGAATTGCTAGATCTTTTAGCTTCGAATGAATCTCTCATGAAAGAGCATTTAGAATCCAATAATGTGTTCAAAGGAACATCGTCGATTATACAAAATGAATTAATTAAATCGATCACTGAAGTTTTGAACAACTATGTGTTGGATGAAATTCGCCAATCTGAATTTTTATCCATTCAAGCAGACGAAACGACTGACGTTTCTACTAAAACACAACTCAGTGTAATAGTGAGGTATGTAAATCGTGATACGTGCACAGTAGAAGAACGTTTTATGGGATTCTATGACGTTTTGTCGGATAAAACTGCCGCTGGAATTAGTAATGTTTTGTTAAATTTACTGCATAAATGGCAAATCCCGCCTGATAAACTTATATGCCAAACTTACGATGGAGCTAGTGTTATGGCTGGACAACACGGTGGAGTTCATACTTTAGTACGACAGCACTACCCTCGTGCACTTTTTATTCATTGTTACGCTCATTAGTTGAATTTAATTCTTTTACATGGTGCCAAAACCATAAAAGATGTGAAGCTGTTCATAGCGAATATTACTTTATTTCATACATTCTTCAGTCGATCTAGTCGCAGAAGTCAACTTTTGGGAGAGAGAGGTTTCAAACTTCCTCATCCATGCGAAACACGTTGGAATTACAATTCGAGAGGAGTAGCCACCATTAAAGATCATTTTTTCAAATTGCATGCCTCATTGCAGCATGTAATATCCGATGATGATGGCAATTGGGATCCAAATTTGATTGCACTGGCGAACGGTGTATTTAAAGTTTTATGCGCACCAAAATTCGTCTATTTTCTACATTTTTATGATATTATATTTTCATACACAACTATTTTGTACGATATTTTACAAAAAAAAGCTCCGATGTCACGTTCTATATTAATGAAGTACGACAATGTAAATTACTTCTTTCTACCATGCGAAATGGTGAAACATTCGTCACAACTTGTATTGAAAGATCAATTCAATTTTTAAATCGGATCAATGGCGTCAATGCCGAAAATGACGAAGATGATGTACCAGTAGTGTATTACTCAGAAGGAATCATTGCGAACTTGAGGCAAATCAGTTTTGAAATTCTTGACACAATGATCATTCAAATTGAAACACGATTTAGTGATTTTGAAGGATTAGCATTTTCGTCTTTACTCGATTTTAAAAAGGAATTTTCGACCGCAGCTTTAGATTCCCTCATTTCCAACTACCCTTATTTTGATAGAGAACGACTTACTAACGAGATTAATTTCGAGACAGGATATCGTTGTGTTACTGGGAAAAGGAGCTATATGCTTTTTTTTATGAAATGACCTTTT
>FIZR01016595.1:0-11778 GCA_900060175.1 Ferrisia virgata
GAATGCCCGAACCACAATCAAACTCGTAACCACCTTAAAATCCAAACAAGAAATCCAAACATACCCGATGATGAAGACGAAATCAACAAATTCCTTTCCTTCATCTCCAAAATTAAACTAAACAACCAAATCTAGCAATCGACACTGGGCGTAACAATCCTGGCAATTATACATGCCCAGTATAATAAAAAAGTAAAAATAAAAAAATAAACTAAACGATTTCGCTACAAAACCATGCTGTACTCGTAGTCCATTTCCCTCGTTGCACTTCTATTCTTTTTTCTATGCTTCACAGAATCCAAGGGTAAAAAAAATTTGAAATTAGTACTAATTTTATATGCCAGTTTTTTTACGCTCAAATGAAAATCTTCAATTTGATTGATTTCTAAATTGATATCGACGCAGTACTTTGAACTGATATCCCTGCAACAAACATTTTTTATCATTCTAGAAACCATAGGGAGGCTGCTAGAATCTCCTAAGGTGGCTTCAAATTTCCAAAAAAAAAAAGAAAGGAACAATTTTTCGCGACCTTCTTGGATTTCGAACTATCTCCTCCCATTCCAAATCCTCGTGCTTCGCAATTCGTCTAATTAAAAATTAATAAATTTACTTTTAAATTTCAAAATCCACTTACAAATTCGAAATTTTCAAAATTGAGTTGACAACAAATTGACACGACTAACAAAGTTCAACGATTTACCTAAATGTACTAAAACATTTATTCGCAGTTTTTAGGCACACGAAAGCGTCTACAGTGTCTTACAAATTGTCAACGGTTGTTGAAAGCTTTCCCGTTGCCCAAATTTGATTAAGAACGCGTAGCTGAACGCGGGGCCATCGAAAATTGCAAAATGAAACGAGCTCGGTGTGGTGAACGTTTGTCGAAATGGCAAAAATCGAGATTGAGTGGAAATCAAGCTCCTCTTAGCCGATCGTTATTTTCGCGTGGAACCGATTTGCGGCAGCATTCAAGAAGCTCTTAAAATTAATTGGAATTTTTTACTTCGGGGAAATGAAATGTTTGTCGAATTGACTGGCGATGCTTCGTCTCTCCGCATTTGCAGTCTCAGTTGTCTCGCTCGCAGCTCGTCCCCAAGTTTTTCATGGCCCGCGCGCTTCCTTCTGCCACATCTTGACGTTTCGTTTTCTTCATTTGACGTACTGTCGATTTTCGATTTTACTATCCTCTTTATTTCCACATCACCGGCTCTACGCCCTTATCGCGTCGTTCCGTTTACATTTCCGTTTTTCCGAGTTATTCGAGATATTCGTTGTTGCCGCCGTATTCGCGTTAACCCGAAATGTCAAATATATAACGTTTACACGATATTTCTCTAATTCCATTTGAACGAGTTGTGAAATGGATCTTATTTATGTGTGATGTCGAAGTCGAAGACACCGAATTTATGTTGAAAGCGCCTACTACAAAGGGCATGCCGAAGTGATGGTGTTGCGAGAATCGGCATTTTTATTATTTTCTTTCCGTCTAAGCCTTCAAGTTATTAAGAAAAAGTGACGAGAAATTTATTTTCGCGCCAAATCAACCCTCCGAAATGATTTTCGGTATTTAATTGAAAAAATAGACGTATTTAGGTGGGCTGGCGTTTTCAAAAATTAATAATCAACTGTAGGTAGTCTAAATGATGTATAGGTGAAGATGGCTGGGCTTTAAGTTTTAGGAATGCACCTGCTATTCTTTCGAAATTCTCTCATGATAACGCTACTTTAAACGTGGATACGTCTTGGGACTGACGGCCATTTTATGAGAACCGTCGGCTTAAATTGTCACCTTTTTATGAAACGCTCTTTTCTGTGTTGTCAAACACAATGATTTTCCCTCGAATTTTACGAAGAATTTTAAAAAGCGGATTTTTAAGTAATCTGTTTTCATTTAAAAGCGTTATAATGTTATATTTTTACCCACTTTCGTTGAATTTTTTCCAATTTTCAATGATTTATAACGTTATTTTTTATATTTTGGTTCAATTTTCACCCATTTTTAAGCAGTTTTTCATGAATTTTGTTTAATTTTTTCCATTTTTACCTGTTTTTTTTTCTTCAAATTTTTACAAAATTTTTACCTATTTTTTCATGATTTCTTATTGATTTTTAGCACTTTTCATCCATAATTATCAAATTTTTATTTAATTTTTGGTGTTTTTTTTTTATTATAAGTCACTTTTTATCCATTTTTCTACATTTTTCGTAAATTTTGTTCAAATTTCTGCCTTTTTTTACCAATTTTTTTCAAATTTTTACCTAATTTTCGATGATTTTTTTCATTTTATGTTAGGTCTATTCTCACCCATTTTCTTAACATTTTTCAGCACATTCACCTAACTTTTGAAGATTTTTTTTTCCATGTTTCAGGTCAACTTTCACCTACTTTTTAAATTTTTTTCTTAATTTTGTTCACTTTTCTGCAATTGATGATTTTTAACAATTTTTTTCATATTTCAGGTCAATTTTCAGCCATTTTTCAACATTATTTCGAGATTCGGTCAATTTTTACACGTATTACCTAATTTTCGACGATTTTCAACATTTTTTCTTCTTAATCAAGTCAATTTTTATCTATTTTTCAACGATTTTTCATAATTTTTGATCAATTTTTGACACTTTTTACCCATGTTTATCGAATATTTACCTACTTTTTGGCGTTTTTCCCCATATTTCAGGTCAACTTTCACCCATATTTCAAAATTTTTTCATAATTTTTGTTCAATTTTTATCTGTGTTTATCAAATTTTTTGCACTTTATACTCATTTTTAGCAACCTTTTTTTTCTAATTTTTGTTTCTTTTTAACGATTTAACATTTTTCATAATTTTAGTTTAATTTTCACCATTTTTAAACATTTTATCGGAATTTTTGTTCAATTTTCTTCACTTTTTACCATTTTTTTTTTTTAATTTTTGTCTAGTTTTCGATGATTATTCACAATTTTTGGCGTAGGTATTTCAGGCCAATTTTCACTCATTTTTCAACATTTTTTTGCGATTTTTGATCGATATTTTGCACTTTTTACTTTGGACTTTTACAAAATCCACATATCAAATTTCAACCTCTAACAATCAATTTTTCGAAGCATTTCTGTACACTTTTTTATTTTCTCTTATTTTTGAAGATGGAAGCGTTCGATCTAGGAGGACAAGAGGTCTATCAAACGGGTGAGGCGTCCCCTCCCCCAAACGTTCGGGAGTTAGAAAAATTGGGTGACAGATGGTAGAAGTTGAAAAAAATGAGAAGTAATGGAACGTTGGAATCGGTGACAGTTTTACCGAGAAGTCTCTTTGGATTTGTGCCCGCAGTGGCCGATTTCATTTTCTAATATTTATGGTAATTTTTCGACCTTTTACACCTAATATTTTGTAAAATATTTTTAAACTTACTAAAATATCCAATGAATTTATAATACAAAGGCCTACCAAATAGAGGAAGGGGTGTCTCATTGCCCTAAGCGTTCCGCAATTGGAAAAATTGGGTAACAGTTGGTAGAAGTTGAAAAAACAGAAAATTAATGGAATGTTGGAATCAGTGACGGTTTTACTGCGAAACCTTTCTGGATTTGTGCCCACAATGACCAATAACCGATTTTTAGGGGTGAAAAGTTTTGAAATTTTTATTCCAACATTTTCTAATGTTTACAATCATTTTGCCACCCATCATACCAAAAATTTTGTAAAATTTTCCAACACATCGAAGGAAATTTAAATCCTGTAATCCTCCCTTCCACCTACCAAAGGGTATCGTACATTTTTGCCTCATGTTGAAATACAGGTGAAAGTGTTTAGATATTGAGAGGAGGCTTCTATTAAAACTAGTCGGCACTTGACTTACATGAGAGTAAAGTCGCATCCAAGGGAGAGAACTTTTGGGCTTTGGTTTTCCTAGAAATTATTTTGAAAAATAAATTTGTAGCATACCTTTTTGCGGAAAGAATCAATCTTAACATGTAATAAAATTTGGCATGTAGAATTTATCGATGCACTAGAGCACCGTTTTTTAACCCTCTATTCCTAGTATTTCAGTCGCTTTGGCAGGCCACTGATGAGGACAAAACTTGCATAGGCCTTTGTTTTATGAAAAAAAAAAAGCAATACTGAAAAATAGTACAGAAAGCAGTTATCACCGTTTGAGTATTAAAGATGACTTTCGTGGCAGATAAATATCCATTATAAGGACTTTTTCAGTAAGTGTATGACTTTTGCAATTAGAAAAGCTCCTCCGACAGGAAAACATTTACAATTTTGTACCTAAATATATTTCATAAAAATTGTTGGTAGGTACCACACAAATTTAATAACTTAAGTACGTATTTTAATCTAAGAAAGTAAATATTACGCAAGTAGGTACAACAAACAATAGGTAAAATAAATCGCTTTGATTTTATGTGTTTTGAAAAAATCGCTCAACTTATTGAAATAACGCGAAATATCAGTAACTTAACAATTTGAGGGAAAGGGTGAGACAAAAATAGAACAAACGAACATCATTTGGTCGAAGATAACGTAAACACTTCGTAATCAATGACCGAAAAATTATAATCACCCATTAAAGCGGTATCTGTGGCATTTTCTCCGTTGTACGAATGAGGTAAATTACTATAGCTGTCCTTATTCGTATTACAATTACTAGCGATCAATAAATCTGCTCCGGCTCCAAAAATTGGTCCACAACTACAACAACGACGATCAATTATTACGTATTTTTAATTTCTATCGGCTAAATCGAACACACTATCGGATAACTTACTCAGAATGATAACAAATGGCGTATGGTTTTTTGGTTATTTCGTATTGAATTGGACATATGGCACCTTGAGCGTTAATTAACGAAAATAGGAATGCCCTTTCGGAAGGTACGTAATGCCCTTTGGAATTACTCTTGACCCAAGCGACATCGCTGAATCCTCCAGCTACATGGCCTCTTTCACCCTGCACACGAATAAAATTTATAGCATATTAGGTACATACTTATCGCTCCCTGTAGCGCTACATAGTCAAAATTCGAAATAGCTATTCGACGCGATGTAGGTTTACATAATATGTAAGTCCATAATTATAAATATTCGTTTACCAAAATAATGACGTATGTGGGTGCGATGTTGTCGCAGTATCGGTGGAATGATTCGGCCGAATAGCCGTGTGTAGATGCTCGATAAATTAAACGCCAGGTTTGTTTGGCGTTTCCGTACCATTGACTCAGTATGCTTTGACAGGTGGTTTTCTCCTGCGTACCATAGACACGATAGATTAATGCTACAGGCGATTGACCATTGTTGTAAGGTAAAAATAACCAAATGTTACTATATATAATTCAAGCTTAGTTTAGCATTTTTCGTACGTTTACTAGAATTTGCGTGGCTGGAAATAGTTTGAGGGAGATGCGAGGTTGGAGTTTTTTATCTTCAGAACGTTCTTTGAATTTATTTGGCAATGCAGCGTATCTGTAACGTTCTAGTGATAATTCTATAGGAACTACTCCCGTTGGTTCGACTTCTTCGGCAAATACTTGCGAATCTGCGAAAAACAGCGACTATGTTACTAAGCAATTAATGGAGATTTGTACAGTTGGATAAATATTATTGTTTGCCTTTGCGAGAACCAAGGGTTACAATATCCGCATTTTGTTGGATTCAATCCATAAAATTTTTAATATCGAGTTTTTCAAAATTGCTTGAAAATTTATCATTCTTGCCGGTCAGTAGTGTGTTGATGTACACAGAATTTTTAAATGCTCCAGGAAGAGCAAACTAATACACCACAGGGTCTTTCAACAAAACAAAAAAATGGAATTTTGTACAATTTCATAGATGCATGCATCGCATTACTGAATTCTAGCCAAAGATCATCTCTACTTCACGAATATTTAATTCATCCCAAACTGAGAATTCGTTAGAGCAGCCCTTTCAAGAGGGAGATGGGAATGAAATGAGAGGCTCGTTTGTGGTTCATTTATGCTGTCCCTTCCATAATTGAAAATGGGTGGGGTGAAGTGAGGTTGCGCAGACAATATATCGGTGAACAAATGCTGAGCCCAAGAAAACTAATACATATGTCATCCAATAGTGCTTTTAATGGCGAGGTTTGTTCACCTAGAAAATTGACACTATTCTTCTTGCCATCTCTATTACAAACCAATTGGCATGGCGATAAACAGCAAACATAATACAACTGTAGGATTTGTGTAGCCTCTTAATAACAGTCGAACAAATAAATTTAGTGGCATCAGCCCCCCCCCCCATATCCTTGCTCGCTCCAGAGCTTTTTTTTTGCTCATACCAGCGCTCCTAGTTTTCACTTTATTGCTCGGTATGGATCATTGCGAACTCAAAGCTAATTTGAACTACTTTAAAATATTAATACCTAAAAACAGGAACTTAATATCTTCTTCTCTTCTTGATTAAATAGTAAGACTTGGTAACTAAATCTTGAAACTTTTTCTCTTTGCATCAAAAATTAGTACTTCCAATTTGTGGCGTTTGGGTTTTATAGTCCAGTGAGATATCCAGGGAATGTCCCGTTCAATGGTATCTTTAGAGAGGGAGATGGGTAGCTGAGTTTGATAGTCTTAGGTAGCAACTAAGTCCTGGCAGTGTACCCACGGGGACTATGTCCCCCTTAATGGGATCGATTTCACTACTAGCTAGTGTGGCTACGTTCAGATACTTAAAAAATTGATCCCCTCTTGAGGATGAGGGTAGCTATTTCTTCTTGGGTACTGTTACCAGGGCAAAGGTTGCAAATGGTCGGCCCCCATACAAGAGTAATTTTGGCAAAGGACATGGCTATTGATCATAATTCAGCTCAGCTTGCAGGGTGATCCTAGTTTGCATCCTGGTTTTGTTAGCGCAGTCAAATATAATATGCAAGCTGTCTTCGAATACACCAGCGTCATCATTTCCACACCTGTGGCAGTTCGAAGTGGGTCTTTTCTTTGGCTTTTCGTACAAGTACTTTGCTATGTTCCCGTGATTAGTTAACAGCTGAGTGTGAAACCAAAATAATTTTAGTTCTGGTTCTGGTTTACTTTCAATGATTTAGTTCCAGTTTTGGTGCCATTCCAGTTCATGTTTTACTGGTTTTGGTCTTGGTTCCAGTTTTTAACTGGTTTCAAGTGATTACTGGTTTCAAGTGATTACTGGTTCCAATTCAAGATTCACAGCCCTAATTGACAATTCAGCCATTGAAGAGGATTAAATGAAAAGTCAAATAAAAAAGATAAGATTTGATACAGAACTGGAACCAATATCTGTTTTTGTTCTAATTCCTGTTCCACATAAAAGGGTTGGTTCTGGTTCCTGTTGTCTAAGTTTCAGATCCAATTTTGGTTTTTGGTTCACTGCTCTAGTTCCTTTCCTCTACCTATGAATAATAATTATCTCTGGTTGCTGAATTTTCAAAAATGCACCATTGTATCACTTGCTAATGAACGATTTCAAGTGTTCATATAAGAATATATACTTGAAGGAGTACCCCTCTACCTCCATCCGCTCAGCTCCTCCATCTACTTAATTACAGTAAAGTGCACTTCTATTTTCATAGGGGTGTGATGGAACCTGATCTACATCAAATCAAATAAATGACTAGTTTCCAAGAAAAAAAATTCAAAATCATCAGGTAGTTATGCCAAAAAATTGTCCTATTGTTCTTCATAAACCTTGAAACAGATTTTGTTGACCCTCTAGAAGGAACCAGTTTAAGAAAATAAAAATTGTAAAATTAATTTTTAAGACGATTGATGTTTAATAACAAATTGCACAATGTTTCTAAAAACTGAAATCCCATAGCAATACGTGCACAAGAAATCAAGAAAAATTGGGTTTAGCTCTTGTTAGTTTCTTGAGGAGCATAAAATTGTCTTGATTCGCACAAAAAAGCGGTCAAAAGAAATTTTAATGCAAAACTGAGTTCAACGATGGATTTAAGGCAGTGTGGAATTGCATGCAAATTTTGGCTCACCTATTAACAATAATCTAACGTGATTAATCACGCCATTTAATTGCTGGCCAACTCTGACCCTTTCTTCTTCGGTCCAATGAGCGGTTGGTTGGGTTACTCCGGCTTGATATTTTGCCCAGTTTAGCACCGCTCTCCACACATCTTCTTCTTCCAAAGCTACCTGATATATCATTTTAGGAGAGAAAGAAAAAAAAAATACATATATTTACACACGGTCGTCGTATTATTCCACACCATCGTGGTAATATTATAAATGCGAAGACCATTGAAATTAAGATACCTACCTACCAACGAAGCGCATATATCAACGTAGGAAAAAATACCTAGCCCTAGTGGGTATAGCATGGTAAAGTAAAAGAAAGGAAAAACACCATACATTACTTTTTCGAAACCTACGCCACGCACTAGCTCGTAATGTACAACGTCGTTGAAGAAAAAAAAAATGCTCTTATTTCGAGCATCCCTCCCTGTGTAATATGTAGCCTTTGCACAATTCGCTCGCGCTGTTTAGAAGCAAACGATTTCACGTGGTATTTTTCACGAGTGCACTTTAAAAAAACACTTTCCCAATGCTAAAAAAGCATTTCCTTTCGTATTGTTTTTCTATTTAAGATTTTTATAAGCGTTAAAAATTCTAAAACGTAAAGGTTTCGCGAGAAAATAATCAAATGTTTCCTGTACTTTGCCTTGGCTGACTTGAACCTTCGACAAAGTACAACCTTTTTTTTTTTTTTTCGCTTTACTTTACTCTTATTTTTTGCTTTGTTTTTCATTTTGAAAATATCGTACGTATATATACGTTTGAATTACACGTTAATTAATTTCTTTTTATATTTTAAATGTTTTTCGCGAACATGAAACGTATATAAACGATTTCTCGATCATTATACTCTTATGGGAAGTTGCATACGTGACGAAAATTTTACTTACGCTGAGCCATTATACTTACGCAGTCGGATGAAATGAGTTTTACTAAAGCGTCTTTGTTTAAATTTAAAAACGAGTTGGTTTTCATGCATTCGGCTGCATTTTCGCCGATGTAAGAAATGCAACGATCGACTAATTGCTTGATGCCTTTGCCACCTGCGTAGAATTAAAAAAAAAAAAAAAAAAAAAAAAACCGTATTCGTGTTTTGAAAATACAACACATTGGGTGGAAAAAATCTCGGTTTGAGCGAGATAGCTAGATACCAACCTGATGATCTTTCTTGTATTTCCATTCCAGCTGCCAAAAAATTACAAGCATTTAAAATAGACAACGTGGACGTAATGTGTTCTTCGCAACTCATACGTAATTCCTCGACACCTAAATCCTGAGCAATGGTCAACATTTCGAAAACGCTGCTATCTTGGAAAAGCATCTACGAGCGAAAAAAAAATTTACTCGCAAATACGCACAAAGAAACAGTAAAAAAAAAAAATACGAGAAAAAGAACCTCGTAAAATGAAAAATTGGCTAGTTTTTAAATTACAAACTCGTAGCTCACCTTTCCCGTATAAACGTAGGCAATAAATTGTCTGAATGTTTCCCCTTGAAAATGAGGCAATCGTATCGGAGTTCTGGTTCCAGGCGCGGAAGGTGGCGATACCGAGCATCCGGGAATTTTGCAAATTTCTCCCCTTTTAACCGTTTGGAAACTTTTGCATCTAGGAAAAAAAAAGAAAGCCAATCGATTGCGGTATTGTTTCGCGAGAAACTGTTTTTAAATTAAACTACACGTGAATAAGTTATAAAGTTGGGAGGTACAGTTTAAGTACTCGTATTTGTTAGGTGTGCTTTTCTTCTTTTTTTTTCTATTTGGTACTATCTAAGTATTTCATTATAAGGGCGACGATTGTGATATTGTTTGATCTTTGAAATTTTGGAGACACGAATAAGTACATAATTTAAAAAGCACGTTGGAATTTTTTGGAAATTTACAATTGGCTCATTCAATATGTTATAGTAACCCAAATCTGACCACGGGTGTTTTGATTTTCTCTCGCTAGTGTAATGAAGGAATTTCATTTTGGACTTAATCCTTATGGGGAGTGGAAGGTGGGTGGTGTTCCTCACAATTTTTGAACTATTATTATTTTTAATCAAAGTACCCAACTTTGAAAGCTCATACTTCCAAACTAGTACAATTGGATCTACGATAAATCTGCTTCGCTTATTTTGTAGAAAATTGAAAGAAGGTCCGAAATTAATGAGCAAAATTCCAAAACTTCCAAAGTTGAACTTTTGAGGTTTAAAAGCAAAACTTTTCATGATAAGCACAAAATTTTAAAGCTACTATTTAAAACTTGGATAAAATTAATATGAAAAGACCTTGTCGGAAGTAATACTGTAACAAAAAACCTTTTTCTCCTACAAAAGTAATACATGTATCCTCAAAACATAGGATTCTGCACTCTATTTAAAAAAGAACCGAAACATACCTTTTCCGACTGTTACACAATTTCCAACAATCCCATTGGCCCTCTCTAAACCTTAGGTTTAGTATAAATATGAGCTGTTTTGTAAACATGTACTATTAAGTAATCGTGATTATTTACTAAAATAAAAGATGTGTTTCACCTTTGTTCTCTTTATAAAAATACACACTCTCCTTTCTCTTTATTGTCAGAGTGGTTACATCGTCCAAGTGGAATTAGGTTCTTATCTTAGCAAAGTGGTTACCTTGTTCGAGCAGTTACCCATTGTTACTGGGTCAAAATTCAGAAAATCCATAAAATTTAATAAATTTCAAATCCCTAGAATCTTTAACATATTTTTTTCAACTTTGCAGGGGCCTATTTTGTGTACGATTCGGGACCAAAGGAATTTAATGGAAAGGAAACCGATGACTTCTTTACAAATCTGAACACCTTATAATCGTATGCAAACATGGGATTACGTGTTGTCGGATGAGAATAGTGAAGTGTTATGTATTCTTTATACTTCTATATGGGATGGAGAGCTGGGTCCTCCCAAGAGAAAAATTGAAGCATTTAAGATGTTTATTTACTGACGAATGCTTAAGATCTCATGGTGTGACCGACTCACTAATGTAGAGGTATTGCGTAGAATGAATAAAACAAATGAATTACTATTCACTATCCAGAAAAGAAAGCTAGAATATTTTGGACATACGCAAAGAAATGAAAAATACAACCCTTTTCAGGTAATTTTGACTGAGAAGGTTGTGGGAAGGAGAAGTGCCGGGTGAAGAAAATTATTCTGGCAAGCAGATCTCAGAAGGTGGTTCAAGGTCTCTCCCACCGAATTATATTTTTTAACGTAGAAGATATTAAAAGCAAAATCTGTATTGCATTGTGTGACGGGTCCTCTGTGCAAACGACCCTGTCTGGAGATCTTGCCTCGGCTGAGTCCAGCGCCAATATAGCTCAATACGAGAGCTAGTCCTCCGGGAGATCCGGGAAATAAATAACGCTCTGGTCTTCGTTGGAAGATGAAAAAATCGAATTTATTGAGGTACACCGAAACATCAACCGAGATAAAAATCAGGGCTAAGAAAATGCACACGCGGCAATCGAAACATGGAGACTCGAAGGAACGGAAGCGAGGGTATTTTACCAAAGAATTGGTCGAATCGTAACTAACTCTTTGGGTCATTATTTGGTGGTTTTATAGCCAAATAATTTCCCAAATAAGGAGGTATGATTTTGGTTATTGCTTCCAATATGATTGTCTGTCTAAATAGACGATGCCATTTTTTACGAGTATCTGACCTATTTGAAAACTATGGTATATTTTGGTCATTACAATTGCTAACTAAACTGACAGAGTAAACCTTTTTTTTTTTTTTTTTTTTTTTTTTTTTTTTTT
>FIZR01016597.1:0-34168 GCA_900060175.1 Ferrisia virgata
CCCCCCGCCATCCACTATAGGCCGATAGTCTGTAATAGTCTGGTTTTCACTAACAATATGACATAGAAAATCAGGCTAAAAAAAGTTTAAAATATGTAATGTTGGCAGGGTTTGTAACTGTAAGCGACCAAGTATGTAGGTAGTTATTATTTAGGTACATGAATTCATAACATTACCTTCGGAAATTGTTTCTTTATGATACTCGTTTGAAGTATAAAGATGTTTTGAACCCCATTCATCTCCTTGCCTCAAAGTATTTGCCAAGTAACTTGGGATAGATTCAACGTAAGTAAAACTGCTAAAATGAACCCCAATGTGATGCCAAACGCGATCGCTTCTGTTAACGCCGATTATAGCACGTTCCAATGCTAATTCATCATCTTTTTCTGTTACTGAGTCTTAAAATAAAAATATTAGACTGGAATTTTTCATTAAACGTTTTACATATTTAAATAAATACACTTTAACTTATTAAATCTAATCTACGTAGTTAAATTCATACGAATGTAGAAAATATATTCACAAGGTCGGTCAAAAACTTACGAAACTCGTCCATAGTTTTCATGAATTTAAATGTGGAAGGATTTAAAGGTGAATAATACATCGCGATCTTCTTGCTGTTTTTCAAAAATTCATCCTTTAGTAAGGGTTGATTCACAATATCTTCTAAACTCGGGCGAACTACTAAACTTAGACCCAGTATGAACAATAACACGATAATTGGTAAAAATATTTCAATTAGAGTTAAAATCCAGTGATGTCTACGTAAACGATAATTTTTCCACATAAGAAGTCTTAATTTATAGAAATCCATTTTGCACTGCGTTTACTTCAAAACATAATGAAGGAGAAAAATTACACCTGGAAGTAAAAAAAAAAAAAAAAAAAAAAAAAAAAAAAAAAAAAAAAAAAAGGGTTTTTTTTTTTTTAATACTTAGCATGCACGACTGCGAGATTCTGCGAAGAAAAAAAAAAAAAAAAAAAAAAAAAAAAAAACACAAGAAATAATGGTTATTTTATTTTGGTGATAATATTCGAGTAGACGAGTAAACTGTATTAAAAATATATAACTCACGAAATATTTACTTATTGAAAAATAATTTAAAGTACTCGTTTGTTTGTGTGTAAATATTGTATGTTTGATCTTCACTTGCAGCTGCAATGTTATCCAATTACTAAACGTATTCATTTTTCATCTCAGTACATCTGAATATTATGAGCAACGTGGATAAGTGCAAGAAAAATATTTAAAAAAAAAAAAAAAAAAATGATAAAAATACACAAACATATTTTTAATACGATAGTAAAACGAAGCCAGTAATTTCTTAAATCATTTGATACCCCGCTTCGTGTACCTATATCTATTTTATACCTCGCATACCTATTTATTCTGAAGTCACAAGATAATAATTTTCCTCTCTAGACGTTCCATAATATTAAATGCCAATTTGAAGAGCGCAATTAAAAGTACTTAGGACTTACTGTTGCCAGATAATTTATTTCAAGAGAATTTTTGTTAGCGCAGTTATACATGTTTTTATCAGGTATGATGCGGAAGGGGTGTGAGGTGCGAGGGGTAGAATTTTTTCCGAGTTGATACGTACTGCAAATTTGTAACTCATCGACTGTTACAGTTTTACGTTTCATCTAATTAAGCCAATTATCAATTTTTCCTACCTTAAATTGTAGTTGGGGGCAAAACTCCACCGAGGGGGGTGAAATTCTAAAATTATTACCATTATGGAACTCAGCGCGAAATTTTAAACCATTTTGATATGCCGCATCGCTGTTTTTAAATGAATATTTTCATTATAACTGTGGAGGGAGGGGGGGCGTAGAAACGAGGGCTAGAAATTTTTTGGGAGGGCCAAGGTATGCTGAGAGTTGAAAGTGATCAGGTACAGTTATCCGATACGCGTAAATTCCAATTAAATTTCATCTAAATGATGTCACTTCTTCAGTTTTCCCCTCAACTTCAAGTTTGTCAGCAGAACTCCATCGAGGAGGGTCGAAATAAAAAACGAAGACGATTTTCGGAATGAGCGCGAAATTTTGACCTATTTTGATACATCACATCGTTATTTTTGAGCAAAAATTGCATGGCTTAATTTTGGTGAGGGAGTGATAAGGTGTCCAAACCTGTTCATTTTCACTACTTCGCATTGTGCAGGAATTTTTCGTCCATTTTTGCGAGAATCGACTTTAAATGGTTTCATTCCACAAAATTAACGAGCATTTTTTGGTTCTCACCTATATAATTTGGATAAGAGAGATGTTTTACTGTCAAAAATCGTCCAAAATGTATAAAAATTGCACTTACACTGCATTAGAATGCAGTTGTGCAGGGTGCAACGGAGAAAAATTACATATTCGATATCGGCGGAAGTACCCCGGCCCAAATCGGTCGAGTTTTTTTTGGTTCGGACCATGTCTCCCAAATCCCCCCACCATTATGCAGGGTTAAAAATTTGAAACTGTGCTTTCTGGTGTAAAAATTTGATGTTGGCTCTGCACTAAAACAAAGTACCAACTTTCGGCGCTGTGAGGAGGTGCAATGGAGCTGAAAAGTTGGGACTCCAAAGAGGCACATTTAGGGTCCCTACTGAATGTACATACCAAATTTAAACTTCCTCCCTCTTTGTAGTGGGGAAATAGGAGAGGAATAGCCCTTTTTCAAGGCCAAAAAGAGGGAAAACCTTTCTTATCACCCCTCCTAATTGGTCTAGGAGATTGAATTTTGAATATGCTATACAACTTTAGATTCTCTATCGATTGACTTGAAAAGCTGCAACTTTTTAGTATCTGACCCCTCAGTACCCCCTCACCTCAAAAAGGAGCAAAACTGAATTTTAATCCAAGGTCATCTCCGCTCATATATATTTAATCGGCCGCCAAACTGAGCCGATTGACCGAATTGAAGCGATTTTGGTCAATATCGAGCAGAGTAAATGATTTTTATTTTGGAAGGGGGGGGGGGAGATACAACAAAAATAAATATCTGACATGGCCAAAAATTGTCTTAATGTTTTTCTAGAACCCTTAAACGAAATTTTTTGGTATCCCCCCCTTCACCGCCGTTGGTCGATGGACTGTAATATCCTGGTTTATATTGACAATATGGCATAGAAAATCAGCCTAAAAAGTAATTTAATTTTATTGAAAAAATTAAATAAATATTTTCGATCATCGTTTGAGTAAAATTTTTTCTCATTTGATATTTTATACAATAATTCTACATGAGCTGAAAACTCAAATGTACATCGACGATGATTTCAATACAGACCAACATTTTTTGTGACTTGACTTTTTCGAGACCATCGTAAATTTCGTTTAGAGAACTAAAAAAGGTGAATTTTCACACCCCTCTTCGAAATTTCCGTAAATATGACTTTCATCCTCACTCTCTCTAGGACTATGCACTTTGGGGTCAAAATACTTTCAAAAACGATTTCAGGGAGAGAGGGAGGGGGGGTTCATAAGCAAGTTGAAATATTAAAATTGCATATCTGCATTGAATAGTCTTGTTTTGTTTAGACTTAGGACGATATGCTCACAAATTACCAAATATTCAAATGAAAGAACCATCATCGATACCTACAAATACATACATATAAACTCACTACCACGTATACCTATATATCTACCTTCATGTACCCAACAATAACCCTGAGCGAAGCCTGATAATGATAAGACATTGCGGCAGATATCGCCGTTAAAGCGTATTTCGATTGGTTGGTGGTTTTGTGGCAGTGCGGCGCGGTTAACGGACGCGGGTAATTCATTAATGGATATTATGTAATGGAAACTGTAAGTGTATAGTTAAGGCCTTGGTGAGTTTATATACAAATACAATACCGTACACATAGATAGACGTATACCGTAGTCAGAGAGAGAATTTAACCAATGGTGAACGGTGTGATCGAATAGGTGTACCTATTTTGCGTAATGCAAATGAACACCATCAAATTTTCAAACCAAACAATTGAGGTCGTCGATGGAAGCGTACTCGTATTTCGTATACTATACGCATTGGAATTCGCTGCTCTGTAGTCTGTGTGTACCTTTTTCCCCCCCTCATCACCTATGGTATAGCAGCATATGTAGCAGTTCACTCGAAAGAAAATCCCAGAAAACATATTCAACTGCTACACGACATTCCTGGAGTTATGCGAGGAACAAACTCAAAAAATGAAAAAAAAACAACCAAAACCCCCATTTTTGGGGCTGGGAGGGAGTGCAAAGAAGCTGAAAGGTCGAAATCAACAAAAGACACATATGAGGTTACTACTGAATGTACACATCAAATGAAACACTAACCAAAAAACACATATTTAAGGCTGTGAGGGAGTGTAATAGGGCTGAGCAGTCGAGACCCCCAAAATGTACGTCTAGGGCCTCTGCTAAATGTACATTCCAAAATTCAGCTTTCTAACTCTATTTGGAGGGTAGTTATGCGAGAAATAAACTCAAAAAACTCAAAAATTGAGAAAACCTGACCAAAAAACCAATTTTTGGGGCTGTGGAAGGATGCAATGGAGCTGAAGAGTCTAAACATTCAAAAGACACATCTACGGCCCCAACTGAATGTACATAACAAATTTCAACTCCTTAGGTCATTTTGGTGGGGAGATTATGGAGCAACAGCCCTTTTTCAGGGTCAAAAAGGGGAAAACCCCTCACATCTACCCTCCTAGTTGACCTAAGAGATTGATTTTTGGATATGTTATACAACTTTGGATTTTCTATCAATCGATTCAAAAAGGAACAATTTTTGTATTTTTGGCCTATCATCACCCCCTCCTCCTAAATGGGGGAAAACTGAATTTTGACTCAAGGTCAGTCCCACTCATATATATTTGATCCGCCGCCAAATTGCGTCAATTAACCGAATTGGAGCGATTTTGGTCAGTATCGAGCTGTGTAAATAATTTTAATGTTCAGGAAAAAAATAATAAAATAAGTACTTCGGTAAACATAGGAAGAATATAAGTTAATCAGTACAATTTTTTTTCTTCTTTTTTTTATTAAATACTTGTCACTAGGAAAATTTTCTTCTTTACTTTGAGTAAAATTGGGTCATTTTCTTTTGCTGTTCGGGACAATTTTTTCACACTGAGGCATTAAAAGGTGATCATTTTTTCTAACTTTAGAATTTCATAACTGCATAAGTTTGTTTTCCTAAATAGTGGAACATGACTAATTAATTTAGATTCAAAGACATCTCTAATTTTCCTTGACATTTCAACTGAAAATCATAAAATCAATCCGAGGTCAAGGTCAACTGTAGACGGATCAACTTTAAACATCTTTAATTTTCTTCAACATTTCAATTTAAAGTCATAAAAATCAATCTTTCACAAAATAAGTCCACTGATGTCACGTCTCTAATTTTTTTTAGCATTTCAACTCAAAATTATAAAATCAACCGGAGTCAAGGTCAACTAATTTATCTCGACATTTCGATTTGAAATCTTAAAATCAATTCAGGGTGAAGCTCAACCGTTGTCAGGTCAATTAATGACAACATTTTAACTCAAAATCATAAAATCAATCCAAGGTCAAGGTCAACTGTTGACGGGTCAACTTTCTTTCATTTTCCTCAATATTTTAACTTACAATCATGAAGTAAATCCAGAGTCAAGGTCAACTGTTTATGGGTCAACTTTTAACGTTACTCATTTTTCTCAACATTTCAACTTAAAATCACAAAATCAACCGGGGTTAAGGTCAACTAATTTTTCTCGACTTCTCCATTTGAAATCGATTCAGGGTCAAGCCCAACTGTTGGCGGATCAACGGATGACGACATTCCAACTGAAAATCATAAAATCAATCCGAGGTCTCGAGGTCAACTGTTGATAGGTCAACTTTAAACAACTTTAATTTTCCTCAACATTTCAACTTGAAATCCTAAAATCAACCAGGGTCAAGGGCGACTAATTTTTCTCGACTTTTCCATTTGAAATCTTTGAAATCAATTCAGGGTGAAGTTCAACTATTGTCGGGACAACTGATGACGACATTCCAACTCAAAATCATAAAATCAATCTTTCACAAAATGAGTCCACTGATGTCACATTTCTAATTTTTCTCAACATTTCAACTTGAAAAATCATAGAAATCTATCCTTCATAAAATAAGTCCACTGATGTCAGTCTAATGATGACGTCATATAATGATCATCTTTCCACGTTGATATCTGACATGGCCAAAAATTGCCCTAATGGTTCTCTAGGACCCCAAAACGGATTGTTTTGGTATGTCCTCCTCCTCAACCACTGCTGGTCGATGCACTGCAATAACCTGGTTTTCATTTACAATATGACGTAGAAAATCAGGCTAAATACGAGTTGGTGAGCATAATAATTTGGAAAAATATGTACATGTGAATCATTTATTGTATGCTTACGCGGATAATGCTTCATGTACATACATACTGTGCTGTACATATATCTACAAGACGAGGTCATTACTCGATTATTTTTTTTTTTTTTTTTTTTTTTCGTCGCCAAATGCGCGAATATTGTCGCGAACGTGATTCATGGTTATAAGCGTCCGTTATTTTGCCATTTTAACCGTGTAAAGGACTCCTGTATGGCTTTAAAACGTATACGTTTACGTACATATATATGTACATATATACTGTACGTACTATAGAGATACACAGCGCACACAAAGAGATATAAAGAGCGAAAGATAGAGAAAGAGAGAGTGTGAGGGAGTGAAAAGGATAGAACGATGAGAAGCGAAAGAGATGTGCCATGTTAATAAATTACACTATTAGAGGTGGGGAAGCGAAGAGAGGTATACGAGGGCTGCGCGAGACGAACAGAACGTACCATGCTTTGAGTAATATATCGCGTTTGAATTCTTAATATATTACCATTTTACCATTTACCGAGAGAGTGCCTCTCGCCACAATACTTTCCAAGCATTTTATACTCTACTCACTACCACGTTCACGTACCGCACACTACACTAAAACGACTACAAGTACATACAATATGATTCGAAAAGAGCGAACGAGAGAGAGAGAGAGAGAGAGAGAGAGTGAGTGAGCGAGATGATGAATGGGTGAGAAGAGGGTAGATAGATGTGTATAGTAATAGTAGTGGTAGCGCTAGCGTAACATACATGCCGAGCTGAGAAATGTAACAACATAACATCTGTTTGTCAACATTCGGTGCTTTTTTTGGTTAATCGCCAACACGTGTCTGAAAAGATTGCCCCGTTCACGGATGTCGAATTATTTTCAAATTGTGTTGGAAGTTTGAAGAGGTTATACTCGTACTTACGCGTATATACGTTTATTTAGCTAGGTAGAGGTACATGTACTGGAGGTAAATTACGTACGTACGTACGTACATACTTGAGTAAGTATAGCCCAAGATGATAGCATAGCGTGTCTGTGTAGATTACACGAACACCCCGACCTTAATTGCGTGCAAATTAATAAATTAATCGTTCGCTACAATGTCGGTGGCGCACCCATCATTTAACCCGTTTCACTAGGGTTAAAAATATAGGTTTACCTATCTACTAGCCATCTAGCTACCTTTATTGCCCCCGAAACCCAACGAAATAATGTACAATCCTATTAGCATCGATTTTGTCGAATATTATTTACCGCGTCCTGTCTCTTTATTTTTTCTTTTTGTTTTTTTCACGTTTCAACTGGTGTGGAAGGGATTTGTCAAGATCCCTAATGTCTTCGCTGATGTGAAACTAACCAAGTTTTATGATAACGGTGTTTTTTTCTTTGTCTGCTCCTCCCTCTCACCTATACCACTTCTATGTATCTACAAAAATGTCTGTTTTATCTGCAAAGTATTTACTGGAATGTTGGAGGAAGTTGAGGACATTTTCACGTGTAAATGATTTTTGATTCTTCGTCATTCTCAAAATTTTGCCGAGTTTTTCCCTGGTTTCACTTAAATTTCGTCAGAAAATTTTTAATTTTTATATATAAGTTAATTCTTTTATAGCACCATACTACTTCGCCCTCGCCCGAGAGGACAATATATATTTTGGATATTGTAATAATGTCATACAAAAACATCAAAAAATCGAGCCAAATTTAGTTATTTTTTGACAAATTAACTAAATTTGTTATTTTTTACGTTAAAATGAAGATGTAAATTCATTGGAAGGTAGGAGGAGGCAGAAAACTGGTAGCTCTCTTGCACAAAAAATTTCTACGCGAAATTTTCACTGATTATGGTTATTATTATTAAAATCAAACTATTAATTATTTAAATCATATTAGACGGCGAAAGCGAGGTGAGGAGAGGAGAGGGTTGGTTAAAACGATGTGAAAAAGATAAGGTACATATTTAATATCTCATTAGGATTTTTAGCCTGATTTTTTATGTCATATTGTCAATGAAAATCAGCCTATGGAGGGGGAGTATCAAAGAAAAAATCGTTTTTAGAATCCTTACAGGACCACTGGGTTCATTTTTGACCTTGTCCTTTATCTAAAAAATTTTTTTTTCCCGAAACTAAAAATGATTTGCTTAATTTGGTACCAACCAAAATCGGCCAATTTTGAGCATTAGGCTCGCATTGGTAGTGCATTTTGGAGATGACCTCGAATTGAAATTCAGCTATGCCCAAATCTGAGGGAGGGGATGCTGAGAGGCTGAAATGCCACGAATCAGTCCTATATATAATTTATGAAGGATCAAATTTGTGCTACAATTCAAAAATAAGCTTCCCAAGTCGATCGCACTTTTTAAGATGGGGCCTATCGCCCCATCTTAAAAAGTGTGTTTCATTCATATCTGCATTTCAAATTGTGTTAGAAAGTTTAAATTTGGTATGTAGTTTTAGTAGAGGTCCTGAGTGTGTTTTTTGAAGGTTTTAACTTTTTAGTTATATTGTACCCTCACCTCCCCCCTTCCCAGAAAAAGAAGTTGTTTGCTAGGTTTTTCTTATTTTTTGAATTTGCTCCACGCTTATCTCCCTTTCAACTTCATCGAGATGGTTGGGTTTTTGGATCTATAATAGAATGACTTGGGTATGGAAAGTCACACCCCCCCTTCAGAAAACACATGTACAACCGCTACCAAGTTTGCATACCAATCTTCTTCAACTTCCTAGCTCAATTTGGAGGAGAGATAAGGGGAGAAACAGTTCTTTTTTGAGGTTAAGAAGGAGGAAAAGCCTCATATCTCCCTTGCTAACTGACCTAGGAGGTTGATTTTTTGAATATGTTGTACGACTTCTAAGTGTATCAATTAGTTCAAAAAGGAACAATTTTTGCGATTTTGACCCCTCAGAACCTCCTTGCCCAAATTTGGACATATCTGAAATTCGACCCGAGGTCAGGCCCACTCCAGAATATCAAATTCGTCACCAATCTAAGCCTATTTCCCAAATTTTATAGATTTTGGTCGGGGTTGAGCTGAGCAAATGATTTTTTGTTTTGAGAGAAACAACAGTAAATAAATAAATATAAACAAACTGAAAAAAGAAGAAAAACCGACCAAAAAAACAAATTTTTGGGGCTATGAGCGGATGCAATGAGGCTAATAAGTCGAAAGATCCAATAAACGCATCTAAGGCCCTTATCAAGTCTACCTACCACATAGGGAGATAAGGGAGGAATAGCCCCTTTTCAAGGTCTAAACGAGGGAAAACCCCCATATCTCCCCTTCTAAGCGACCCAAGAGGCTGATTTTTAGATATGTTAGGCAAAATTGGATTTTTTACGGATTGGTTAAAAAAAAAATAACAATTTTATCGGTTTTGGCCTCTCAGCATACTCTGCACCAAATTTGGACGTAACTGAATTTATAGAATAAATATTTGACATGTCCAAAAATGATCTTTGTTGTCTTCCAGGACCCAAAACAAATTTTATTGATAGTATCCCTTCCCCTCACATCCTCTATGAGTTGACGCTGTGTGATAGTTTATCAAGTTAGTAGTCAATCAAGCAAAGTAGTGGGGTTGGGGGAGGGGGGCATGAATGAGAACTTCAACGTAATATTTTTTATTTTAAATCTATTCGAGCGACTCAGGCACAGATTATTAGCCTGATTTTCTATGTCATATTTGCAATGAAAACTAAGCAATTACAGTCTATCGACCAACGGCGGATGAGGGGGGAATATCAACAAAATCCATGAGGTTTTCCTCCCTTATTGACCCTGAAAAAGGACTACCCTCCTATCTCTCCACCAAATTTAGCTAGGAACTTGAAATTTGGTATGTATATTCAGTTGGGGCCCTAGATATTCCTTTTGGGGGTTCCAACTTTTTAGCTCCATTACACCCCCTCACACCTCCAAAAAAATTGTTTTTTGATTGCTTTTTCTCATTTTTCTCATTTTTTGAGTTCGTTCCTCACATAACTCCACTTCAAATTGAACTAGGAACTTGAAATTAGGTTATGGTACATTCGGTAGGAGCTCTAGATGTACTTTTTGGGGGGTTTCTACTTTTCGGCCCCAGTTCACCCCCTCTTAGTCTCAAAAAGGTGGTTTTTTGGTGGTTTTTTCTTATTTTTCGAGTCTGTTCCTCGCATAACTTCTCTCCAAATCAGACTGGGAATTTGAAATTACTTATGTACATTCAGTACAAGCCTTAGATGTGCCTTTTAGGAGTCTCTACTTTTCAGTCCCATTTCACCTGTTCACAGTCCCTAAGAAGTGGGGATGTCACGAAAATCAAGCTAAAAAAAGTATCGAGGGCTAAGCGATGCTTTCTTTTTCTCCTCGACAAAAACTCAAAACCATCTATATTTTGGTTGAACATTGAGAAGAAAATTCATTCCCGTCCATCTGCCCGTGCTTGTAATCGCCTTCGAGCTAATCTCGCTGCGGTAGGATATCCGCTAATGTAAATTATGGAACTGCCAAATCGACACAACGCAACACAATACGATACCTAATGGTGTTTTAAAATTCAACCGATGTTATTTAAGAAGAAGAATGAAAAGTGAAACTATACGTGCACTGCGCAGCGAGAGTGATGGCGTTTAGGTGTAATATAATTTGGAGATGACCCACAATATAATACTGTACGTAGATTTACAACGTTATATTGCTCTCGTTACGATAATTTCGCCACGTTGCCAAGTCGTTGGCAATAATTTAATGAGATCTTTGTAATGTAAACAGTTTCCTGGTCGGTATATCACGTGCGTGTATTATTAATTATCGAACATGTAAAATGTACATGTATACAAGACGTTTTTATTAGAGCCTATCGAGAGGGAAGAAAAAAATATTCGAGTTATATTACGTCGCTGTGGACTTCGATTCGACGCCTGTGAAAATACAAAATTTGAAACCAAAAAAAAAGTAAATTTAATCTGAGTCAATTTTTGGCATAAAAAAAAAAAATTAATACAAAATGTGAACAAATCTCGAGTCCCTGAAATATTATCTGAAAGGCTACAGCAGTACACGATGAACGACGACGAAGTTGGGAAAAACAAGAGAGAGACAGAGAGAGAGAGATGGACAGGCAGAGAACACGATGATGGTTTGGTTTCAATGAAAACGATACAAGGGCAGGTCCATGGCCGACAACGCGTATATGTGTATAGTGTGTAGCTGTGTGTGTGTACATTACATTGGTATCTACGAGGGAGTACGACCAAGTGTATGAGTAAGTGTATAATACGTGTATTATATGCTGTGTGTTTGTCGTTGTCGTTCTCCTCAATTCAAGCCCAAGTTGAAAATCAACCTGCGAATGGTATTGAAAGAAGGTAAGTATTTACCTTGTTGGAGACCGGCATCGGGTGCAGCGAGTTATATACCACCTTTACAGTTTAGACCTTCCAACAATAAATCCGATCGTCGTCTATGGTCGAAGGTATTTTTCAAACAATTGTTTGTTCGAAAAAAAAATCATCTCTCTCGTACGTAGCGAAATTATGTGTATTTTGCTTTCGTTTGTGCGAAATAAATGGCACACTCGAGCTGTATATTTAATCTACATTATTATTATTATTATTACTACTACTACTACACTCGACAACGACCACAAACAAAAAGAGACTACCACAAAAGTATATTCCGTGTATGTGCTTCTTCTTTGGTCTATCTTAGGCAGAGAGAGAGAGAGAGAGAGAGAGGTACATACGTCTCGTATGAGTATTAAATGCTATAATACAGTGTAAGTATTATACCTATACCTGCCTAGCTAGAGCTACCTCGTATGTAGATAGGTAGGTAGGTATACAATGGTAAACATGTGTACAGCGCAGCGCAACCCAGACTATTATAAGGTATAAGTAACCGTTGAAATAATCCGTTTGTTGCGTGATTATCGTTTCGATTGAAATGATTTTCTCCCTTATTTTGTGTGTTAGTGTAAACGCGTACACGTACGTGTTACGCTGATGGTTTATTTCTATTCGTCGTCGAATTAATGGGCCGCTTCAACGGAAAATTATACTCTTATTAATTAATAGATGAGGATAGAAATATACATGCGTATGTAGGGTACAGTAGTAGTACGTCGTCGTAGCGAATGTTGGTGATACGATAACACACGATGTAGTCGAGTTGAATCGACCCCGCGGCCGGATTCCGGAACCGAGCAAGATCATCGGGCACGTTTGATGGATTACTACCATCACGCGATGTATTCGCTATAATAAACGAATTATACACGGTATATTTGCCATCGTAATGTTGAAAAAATATACACACAGTATGCATAATCGCGATTGAAGAATCATTTGCTTACGTACCTTACCTACCTACCTATCTACCTACATTGGTACTTAGTATGTACTTACGTGTATGTGTATTTTTATTTTATTACCCACGGTACAGTCATTTTAACTAAAAAAAAAAAAAAAATAGCCCGCACACCCGATGAAAATTCACAGAAAGCGAAACTTCGCCGAAATCTATGCATATTTTTTACCTTTTTCAGGGGTAAGGAGGGTGCAAAGTTTGGTTCTTTGGCAATTACTCCATAAATAACACAAATACGAAAAAAATGTTAGAACAAAAATTATAAAACATTAAAAAATGAACATTTTTACTTCTTTGACTTTTTCTCCCAGAAGGTCGTGGGGAGGAGCTAGGGCGATTAGAAAAAAAAACACATTTTTGAAAATCGAATAATTCTCAAAAATCTGCTTAGTTCACTTTTAGTAGCATTTCTCTTGCACAATACGTCTAACTATTATGTAAAATAAGAAAAATTTTGAACCACCTCCTTTTCACATGATGGGTTGGCAGGGGGGGGGGGCTTTATTTCAAAAAGTTGCAACTTTCTCAAGGAATAAGTCCGTTATGCCGAATAATCTAAAAAATTAGTTCAGACAAGCGTTAAAGAACGTTAAAAGACAAACATTTTTCGTTTCTTTTACTTTTTTCCCAACTGGTCATGGGGCAGAGCTGTGGCGAAAAGAAAAAAAGGCAACGTTTGAAAATTCCTGTTGAAGTGAAAATTTTTTGCTTATGCGAGTCAGGTGTAAATTCGAACGAGCCAAAAATTAAATGAGTCTATTGGAGGGGGTTTTCTAGGCACGGAATTCAATTTTTACAACTATTTGAGCGTTGGACCCAAATTAGGCTTCGGAAGAAGACTTTCGAAACCCAAAATTTTAAGCTCCAAAATGGTCCTAGACCTTAATAAGCCAAAGATCTCAAAAAATCGCGTTGGAAAACTCATATACCAAACCTGGCGCCCACTGGGGTGCATTTTTGAATAATTTCGAAACTTAAACATCCCACTTTGGAGTTCAGTTTGGGTCTAAAAGGGAAAAACTCATTAATCCAGAACAGCAAATTTTAGACCTCATAAATCGTCAACGTTTGGATTTTTAACCTCCCCTTTAGAAGTTTAATTTGGATCCAGTGCTCAAATGACTGTCAAAATCGAATTCCGCGATCACAAAAACCCCTGTACTGGACTCATTTAATTTTTGGCTCACTGGAACTGATACATGACTCGCATACAGTGTGTTAAATCAATTCTGGTACCCCCTCCCTCCGCCGCCGCTCTCAGCAAAATGAGAATTTTACGTGTTAAAAATGTAAAGTTGGCAATTTATTTCTAAATATTTTTATTTTTCAACGCCTTCTATTGAAATTTCTAGTAAGAAATACTTCCTACTTTCAACGTGAAAAATTCTTATTTTGGTGGGGGGGGGGGGTTGCAGAATAAATTGAACGCACCGAAATCCATTTGGAGCCCTTAGACATGCCAGATATTATTTTAATTTTCATTTATTTTTCCCCGAAAACAAAAAATCATTTACTCAGATCAATATCGACCAAAATCAATCAAATTTGGAAAATAGGCTTCGATTAGCATGCCATTTGATGTCCCGGAGTGGGGACGATCTCGGGTCAAAATTCAGTTGTGCCCGAATTTGGGGGAGGGGGTGAAGAGAGGCTAAAATTACAAAAATTGTTTCCTTTTTGAAACAATCGAAAGAAAATCCAAAGTTGTGCAACATACCCAAAAATCAGCCTCCTGGGTCAATTAGAAAGGGAGATATGGGGGTTTACCTCTTTTTGACCTTGAAAACAATTTATTTCTCCCCTATCTCCTCTCCAAATTGAGCTGAGAAATTGAAATTTGGTGGGTAGACTTAAAAGGGGTCATAAATGTACGAAATTTGGTATGTAGATTTTTACCTGCCCATTTGCGGGTCTCGAATGTTCAGCCATATTGCACCCCCTCACAACTTTAAAAATGTAGTTTTTTAGTCGGGTTTCCATTATCTTTTGAGTTTGTTCCTAGCTTACTTCCCCACCAAATTGGGCTGGTAAGTTGAAATTCGATATGTATAATTAGTACAGGACCTTATACGAATTTTGGTGAAGTCGACTTTTTAGCCCAATTGAATACCCTCTCCCGATCTTACCACTGATTATGCGATGCTTTTTTTTCTTTTCGTCACAGTTCCGTCCCATGACCACCCACAAATGGAGTAAAAAAAACTAAAATATTTGTCTTTTAACGCTCTAAAATGCTTGTCTGAACTATTTTTTCAATTTTTTTAACATAACGAATTTATCTCTTGAGAAAGTTGCAACTCGTTACAGGTCAGTCTCCCCCCCCCCTCACGCAATGAGACGTACTATGCGAGAAAATGCTTCTAAAACTAAAGCAAACATATTTTTGAAAATTATTCGTGTCGCAGTTGAAGGTTTTCAGTAATAATTTCTTTCTCAACGCTCTAGCTCATCTCCACGACGTTTTAGTGAAAATGGTCAAAAAAGTAATATTGTTCGTTTTTTAATGCTCTACAACTTTTGCTCTAATATTTTTCTTCGTAAGTGCGTTATTTGTAAAGTAATTGTCAAAAAACCAAACTTTGCATCTCCTCGCTATTGACATTGATTTCATGGAACTTTACCTACGTTCGAGATTTCCGAAAAAGCCTGTACTAATTGTCGAAATGAAAATTTTAATAAAGTAATACCAATATGCGTATAAATTTACCATACCGTACGTGTTGCTGTTTTTTTTTTCTTTTTCTTTTTCTGAACGATAGTTGTGCATATGTAACTTACGTACGTATACTAATTGAAACTAATCAATCGTGCGCTGTTCGAGATAAGGATTCGAAGAACTCGATGATACGGTACTTGAGAATATCGCTGATTGAAACATTATCATCACGAACTTAGCAAGTGATTAGGCGACAGTATTGCGAACACGTATAACTCAATCAGCCAACCCGCTTGCTGTATAAATGAATCATTTAGCTGAAAAATAATTACACTCAGCAACGTGGTTAGGTCATGTCATGTTTATATGTATTCCCCAGCTCGCTTTCGAATAAGGAATGATTTTTTTCTCAATTACCCACGTTATGGGGAAATTTCAAATCGTTGGTAATTGGAAATAAACACAAATCCATCTATACGTGTAGATCTACACGCAGACCTACCCTATATGTCAATTTTCTAAGCACAGCGATTCTGAAATCATCGATATTGCGGTTTTCCTTTTTCACCTCGCAATATTTTAGCAATAGTAATTTGTTTTTAATCGAATTTCACTTCTGAGAAGGAAGCAAATGTACCGGACTTGTTCGGATTATTATTGTGTTCAAACGAAAGGGAGACCAATGTATGTAATGTATTTAGTTTACCGGTTTAGAACCTTTAGGTTTAGTTAGATAAACGCGATCGCGTCGGTTTCCGTTGTACCTATTCCATTGGGGCTACTTATACTACTTATGGTTAGATGGTTTTTATACCCTTTTCAAATCGATTCTAATGGAATTTACTCGATAAGTACTTTTGTTTTTGTACAGCAGTTTAAAACTTAGTTGTATAAGTGCCGCAGATAAAATCAGCGTCGAATAGGGCTTGACATTGTTTTGAAATGAAAACTTTCGATACAATTAGAATGCCATTGAAAATGTTAGGTTTTGATTGTGATGACAATACATGTTGCTGACGAGGTGGAATTTCACTTTCAAAATTCATTTACCTGATAGATGTTGTCTCATTTTACTGCTGTTTGAATGGGCTTCCTTCATTTATCCAAAAGGGAGAAGAAAGGACAATTTTTGGCTCTTTAAAAATGCCCACTAAAAATATTAAATTCTGTCAAATTTTCTAAAAGTAGACGAAGTAGGCGAATCTGCCCAAGAGCCGAAATTTGAAATTAAACGACAAAATTTTGTTCTTACGGTCTGAAAATCTCGTATTAATTATGAACCATTGCCCCTCTCTTACCCATTGTTATGGACTAAAAAGATAAATAGTTGTTTTAGCCTTGGTATTGAGAATTTTTATTTTTCAGAATTTTCAACTGGTTTTTTTGAAACTTACATAGATAGTACACTATACTGAAGAATAGTAATGGACAATTTGAAAAAAAAATTCCGACAATTTTTTCTTGCTAAAAAAGCGTATTTGTACATTTGAAATCGAGTTTTTTACATGAAATTTCTAGGAGGAAATTTAGAAAAAAATTCATTTCCATGTACCTTATCTCTATGTACATGGTGATTTTTTTTTTGAATTTTAACCATGAGGTAAAAAGTTGAAAAACTTGAAAACCCATTTTTTAGTAAGTTTTTTGCTAATAAAATAATCGTTTTTAGTTAAGAATTTTTAGCCAGATCTTCTATGTCATATTGTCAATAAAAATCAGGCTATTACATAAGGGGGGAATATTAACAAAATCCATTTTGAGATCCTGGAAGACCATAAAGACGATTTTTACTCATGTAAGATATTTATTTTTATTTGTTCCTTCAACCACCCCCCCCCCGTACAGCACGACTAAAATCATTTACTGCACTCCATACCGACAAAAATTGCTCCAAATTGGTCAATCCGCTCAGTTTGGCGGCGGATTAGATATATATGAGTAGGGATGAACTTGGGTTAAGATTCTGTTATGCCCATTTTTGGGGAGGGGGTGCTGAGGGGTCAAATACTGAAAAGTTGCCCCTTTTCAAGCTGATTGATTGAGAATCAAAAGTTGTATATCATATCCAAAAATCAACCTCCCAAGTCAATTAGGAGGTGAGATATGAGGGGTTTTTCCACATTTTGACCTTAAAAAAGGGCTGTTCCTTTCCTAACTCTCCACCGAATTGAGCTAGGAAATTAAAATTTTGTACATTTAATTTGGGTTCTAGATGTGCCTATCAAAAAAGTGGATAGTTTTTTCTCATTTTTTAAGTTTTATCCTCACATAACTCTCCTCCAAATTGAGCTAGGAACTTGAAGTTAGGTATGTACATTTAGTGGGGGTTGTAGCTTTAGGTCAATTTTCACTCATTTTTCAACATTTTTTATTGATTTGTGAACAACTTTTTGCATTTTTTATCCATTTTCATCAAATTTTTATAAAAGTTTTGATGATTTTCAACAAATTTTTTTCGTGATTTTTGTCAATTTTCAATTTTTCACTCATTTTCGTCAAATTTTTCTCAATTTTTCTGATTTTTAAGATTTTTTTGCCATGGATGTCTTTGGGCTGGAGGCCATTTTGTGGAAATGTAACGTTTTTGATTTTTGATTTTAAGATTTTCGTCAAAAACTCATGATAAAAGATGATTATGAATGATTTTTGCACTTTATGTTGAAATGATATTTAAAAAATTGAAAAATGAAGAAATATAAAAATTAAAAATTGAAAAAAAAAACATTTAAAATAATAAAAACAAGAAAAAATGAAAGAAATTTGAAAAATTAAAAACTAAGAAAGTTGAAAAAATTAAAAAATTTGAAAAATTAAAAAAAAAGAAAGTTAAAAAAATTAAGAAATTTGAAAAATAAAAAAAAATTGATGACTTTTGCACTGTATGTTGAAATGTTGGCATGAATGTCCAATTTAAAAAAAATTAATAAATTATAAAAATCAAAAAATAGCAAAAACTGAATAATTGAAATAATTTGATTTTTGATTTGTAGTTTTTTATCAAAAACTCATGATAATGGATGATTGTATAATTTCTATTTTGCTAGGAAATAATGAAATCAAATGTCGAAGTGCAGTAAAGAAAAGAGTAAACGTTTTCGATTTAATATTTTCGATTTAATGTTTTCGATCAAAAACTCGCAATAAAAGATGATTATGAATGCATTTTTGCATTTCATGTTAAAATGTTGACATGGATATGTAGAACAAGAATTTTTCCCTGAAAGGGAAAAGTGCTGAAATTTTGTTTTAGTAATCTAAATCAATTTTTATCCACTTTTTAAACACAATTTCATGTTTTTTTATCAAATTTTTTAATACTCGATTTTTTTTTATACTTTACCTCAATTTCCACCCATTTTTCAACATTTTTTCGTAAATTTTTATTTAATGCTTCAACATTTTATCCATTTTGATTAAATTTTTACAAAATCTTTCGATATTTTTTAACGAGTTTTTTGATAATTTAGGTTAATTTACAGTTGCATTTTCAATATTTCTTCATGACTATCGGTAAATTTTCTGTTCATTTTACCAATTTTTATCAAATTTTTACCTCATATTTGGTGATTTTTTTTTCGTACATTTTACGTCAATTTTCAACCATTTTTCAACATTTTTTGGGGAGTTTGTGATCAAGCATTTTCACTTTGTACCTATTTTCATTATCCATAGTCTGAAATTTTCCCCTAAAAGGGAAAAATATTATTCAAATTGCTTCTAAAATTATCTCTCACATTTTGCTTGGGCATATTTACTATTAAAATCAAGCATATAGAAAGGGGGGGGGATGTCGAGTATTATAAGAAGAAAAACGGAAACGATCAATAAAATCTGGTCGTTTTTTCAACACTAAAGCCATTGAAAATTTCGATCCATTTCGGAGGTAACTGCTGTATTGAACCAGTCACTCAGTGATCCTGAGCATCGGCTCGACTGGAGTAATTTTTTCCACAAGTCAAAATCCTTGGGTAACCATACAAATACACAAATTCGATAAAAAAAAATCGAAGAGTAGGAGTAAAACGTAGTCTGCGTCTGTAACGAATCAATTATAAATTCCGCGCGTGCTTCAATAATATAAAAGCTAAACGATCTGAAGCAAGTTGCGCGCAACGTAACTGGTAAATCTCAATAGAAAAAAATATGCCAATTTGATGAGATTTATATCGGACGTAAATGCTACAGATTTTTCAACGCTTACAAGGTGCCGGCGTAGGGCAGGGTCCCTGTTTAGCTATCCTATATCTTGTGCTTGCTCTGTGCCAGCCTGATTGTGCCGATTACCGCAAAAGTCAACGACCATCATCGCATCGTAACAATCGTAACATTTATGTAGTAGTAACTACACGCGGTACTCGTACTGGTATTGGTACAGAGCCACAGCCACAGCCAACACTACAGCTCATCCAATCCGGCAATCGAGCAACAATCAAATTACCACACCGCCTCACGTCTTCGTCTCGGCGCGGTATGGTGTACAGTATATTCGCATTCGTCGACTATAATACATACAACGAAACAACAACGCTATGTACAAGAGTACTTACTATACGTTCCATCAAATGAACGCACAATTGACACCAGTCAGCCGAGCGTATCGACAAACATAACCGAGTAATAAAAACCCGTTAAATAAATTATTCACCGAAAAAAAAAAACGCAGAATGAAAGAAAGAACGAATAAAACTTCACCATATTATACTTCGGCGGCGCGCTAAATTCCCTCTTCCTGCATTATTCTTTTACTCGCTTCTATCTGATCTTCGATCAGCATCAGTAACATTTAAATGAGAGAGAAAAAAAAGTTTAAACCCTTCTGTTCATCTATAATATGGCCGCTATTCATCGTAGCCACTGTGCAGTGTACTTAGATGTGCACGTGCATAAAAGAGCTTTAATAATGGCGAGTGAGGTGCTGTAGTTTTCCGGAAAGAGGGTAGGGTAGGCCTCATCAACCAACATTATTGCGTACCGAGCTTTCAAAACTACCGGACATTTCTCAAACTAAAAACCACCCACTCATTCTTTGACGATTGCTAAATTGCTGGTAATTTTCATGACACCTACCCCCACCCCCCGCCCCTCCCACCCACGCATAAATTTTTCCTTTTTGGTATGTACCAAATGTTCATGATTCTGAAAATATATTTGAAGGTATTATAACAAGACAAAAAATTCAGCCCTAACCAGTAATGTGACTATCGATATCTTTGTATTGAACCAAAAAAAGAATATACAGACGCTTAAGCGAAGCTAGGGCAAAAATTTTACAAAATATTTAAAGTAGTGTTCAAAAATCGTCATTGTAACGCATCCTTGAGCGGAAAATGCCCAATTTCACTATTTTTAGTCTGATTTTCTATCCCATATTGTCAATAAAAACCAGGCTATTACAGTTATCAACCTGCAGAGGATGAGATGAGATGCCAACAAAATTCATTGTGGGGTCTTTGACGACCATTACGATAATTGTCTAACATTTCTTTTTTAATTTCTTAAATTTCTATTTTTATTATTTTTTTATTTTTTATTTTTTTGTTTTTTTACTTACATTTTTTTGTTTTTTTATTATTATTTATTCATTTTTTTTAATTACATTTTTTTATTTTTATTTTTTTGTTTTTTTAATTATTATTTTTTTGTTTTTTAAGTATATTTTTTTTATTTTTTTGTTTTTTAATTATTATTTTTTATTTTTTTAATTATCATTTTTTTTTATTTTTAGTAACCTTGAAAGCAGTTTAATAGCGCATTCTACAGTTGACTGTTGTTAACAAGTGATCATCAACAGTGGTTGAAAATTTCTTCAACATTTTTTCTCAACATTCAAAATAAGGTTCAAGATGCTGATTGTCCAGGTATTGACAGTCAACAATTGATAGTCCGGATCTTCATGACCACACTATTGATGGTCAACATTTGAGAGTCCACTGTTGACTATCAACTATTGATGGTCAAGAGTTGATGGATCTGGATTGTCAAAAGTTGACAGTCCAAATCTTGATAATGAGGGTGTTGATGGTCCACTATTGTTGGTCAACTCTTGACAGTCCATAGTTGACTATCAACCATTGATGGTCAACTGTTGATGGATTTGGACCATAAAAAGTTTATACTCTGAATCTCAATGGTGAGATTATTGATGGTTCACTATTATTGGTCAACTCTTTGACATTTCACAGTTAACTATCAACTGTTGATAGATTTGGACTTTAAAAAATGTATAGTCCCAATTTTGATGGTGAAGATGTTGATAGTCCACTATTGTTGGTCAATTGTTGACAGTCCACTGTTGACCACCAACCCCTAATGATCAAGTGTTGTCAAATCTGGACCATCTACAATTGGATTATGTATGACAAAAAAGATGAGCGTTGAAAAAAATACTAACCAACGTTTTCAAAATTCTGTTTGTTCAAAAACATCACAGATGAAATTTGGACTCATGCCGTAGTGGTGGGGGTAGGAAGAGGGTAGGATCATTTACTCAGCTCGATGCCGACCAAAATATATCAAATTTGAGAAATAAGCTTAGATTGGCAGTCAATTTGATATTTTGGAGTGCGGATGACCTCGGATAAAAATTCAGATTTTCCCAAATTTTAGGGGAGGGGATGCTGCGAGGAAAAAATCGTATAAATTGTCCTTTTTTGGACCATTAAGACGATTTTTAGCCATGTCAGATGTGTATTTTTATTTTTTTTATTATTTTTTCCCTCCCAAAAATTAAAATTACTTACTCCGTTCGATACCTACCAAGATCGCTCCAATTCGGTCAGTGGGCTCAGTTTGGCAACTGATTAGATATATATGAATGGGAGTGAACTTGGTTCAAAAATCAGTTATGCCCTAATTAGGGGGAGGGGGAGCTGAGAGGTCAAAAAGTCGAAAATTGCCTCTTTTCAAGCTGATTGATTGAGAATTGAAATTTGTATAAAATATCCAAAAATCAACCCTGCAAAGTCAGTTAAGAGGGGAAATATGAGGGGTTTTCCCTCTTTTTGACCTCAAAAAGAGCTTTTCCTCCCATATCTCCCCACTAAATTGAGCTAGGAAGTTGGAATTTGGTATGTACATTCAGTAGAGACTCTAGATGTGTCCTTTGGGGGTCTCGACTTTTCAGCCCCATTTCACCCCTTCACAGCCCCAAATAAGTGGTTTTTTGGTTGTTTTTTCTTATTTTTTGAATCTGTACCTCGCGTAACTCCCCTCCCAATTGAGCCAGGAATTCGAAATTAGCTATATTATACATTTAGTAGGGGCCCTAGATATATGCCTGTTGGGGGACTCGACTTTTCAGCTCCATTGCACCCCTTCACAACTCTGAATGCATTTTTTTTTTGGTAGATTTTTTCAACTTTAAGAGTTTGTTCGTCGCATAACTCCCCTCCAAATTGGGCTAACAAGTTTAAACTGTGTTATGTTCTGCCTGTAGGAACCCTTGATGTGGATTTTGGGGGTTTAGTTTTTTTCAGTCCCCATTGAACCTTTCCTACCCGCGATGCTGATTAGGAAACGCGATTGCTTTTTTTCAGTTCTCATGATTGTAAAAAGCATCGCTTTTTTTTATTTGTTTTCGTGTTCTCAAGATTTTTTCCGGTATTGTAGCCTCATCAACTTCTCTCACCTATCACTTACCACCCACACAGCTACCTATCTTCTAACTGGACATATATACGTGGTTGAAACTGTTGTCGGCACGCCATTGTAGATATATGTCTACCTGCTGTAGTCCTGTACATATGAAGCGAATGAAAAACACTATCAAGATAAAAAGTCAACCGCACACAAACACACGTGTAACACACTCACGTACATATTAACGAGTAAAGAATTAATACTACAAATTGTTGAAAGCAAAACACCCGAGAAAAACAACGCTTTCTGTAACACGAATTTCCGATTTTTTTCCATTCGTGTTTCCGTTCCATACCCGCCTACTAATTACACGGCTTATTAAAATTTAGAGCAAAAGCGTAGGCTGCACAACTAACTGGTAAATGTACATCTAATACCAGTACACCAGTACACACAAGTACCTACGTTTATGTATACAAAGTTGCCGATGATGGTGATGGCGATGGTGGTAGTGGTGTATACCTTAGTACACGTGTTGTTATATCCATTTCGTCGACGACGAGTCGAGTTTGAAATTAAAGCTCTCTTGTATGGCCGCTTATAGGTTGGATGACACAAAGCGGAGAGTTAGAAATGGCATTTGCTTGTTTAAAGTGAACGCAATCGTTGCATCGTCCTTGTCCAACGTTCACCGATCAAAAAACCTTTACTTCAGTCTCCTTCTAATGTGTCTCTCTTCGTCTATTTTACCATCTTCCCTATGTGTGTGTGTGTGTGTGTATTGTGTATTCCACATACCTACATATTGTATCTATACATAGAATGCACTATAGCAGCACCAATATTTGATACGAATATACTGTCTGCCTCTTTACACCGCACCGTAATACGCCGACGAACCGCAGCACACAGCTAAAACGACATTATGCTATTGTTTAAGTCCAAGCTACCGCTTACTTCCGTAATAGCCTGGCCTACATTTTTACTCGAGCTTTGCGTTTCAACGTTGTAGATACTGTATTTTATATGTATAGGTATAGGATAGATAGGTAGGTACACACTGTATACTACACGGTGCTTCTTGTTGTTGATTATCTGCTCGTGTATACCCTCCTCGGTCGCTATATACCTCGTATGTAGGTACTTTTGTATATCGTGTTACCATTCTAAACGACGAGTAATTATAAGCGATAGCTATGGTATTTAATGTACGAACTATTACCAATCTAACTGCACAGATACAGAGATACGCAGAAGGCCAGCGATATTACACTAATCAGATTATTCAACGTAAGAGGGTATATAGTAAATGAAACAGGGCGAGTTGAATCAAAAGGTACAGTACGTGCGAATGATTTGTATCGTCGTATGTACAATACCTATCATAATATTTATGTAGGTAATTCTGCTTAGTACGTATTCATTTGCCTATACTTTTACCTACTCCAATGTTAAAATATTGCACCTCCGCTTCATCCTTTTTATCGCCACCGATGACTGCTGTATTTGCGATCTACATACACGTCGTCGTCGTCGTCGTCGTCACCGTGGTGAAAGCATATCGATAATCGTATAATTTGTACGTAACCGTATTCTAGGTACAATATATGTATATATGTACATACATAAAAGTACCAACACACGTATACACAAATATATAAATACGTGGTGGTAAATTGGACTACTATAAGCGTATAACTTTTCATCGTGTACAGGAATATAACGCACCTGCTAAGTAGGTAGCCAATTAAACCAGTAATCGTCGAACCGCAACCTTGCCTTGCGTCCATTTATAAACATACCTGTCGATGAATACCACCGCAGTCACCGCCTGCACTTTGTTAATACGAATACGAATACCTTATGAGTATTTATTCTTCATTCTTGTATATACGTATAGGTCTACGGTCTATTATACCTAGGTAAGGTATACTACATTTATATTATCATTTATCAGGTTTAGATAAGTGTTTCTGTAACGAAAATACGTGATGCGATTGAATTTTTATTCGCAATTACGTGAAAAGCAACATGAAGGATGACGATTTGAATTTTCAATCTAAAATAAAATTAAATAAGTGACAAATAACATAACAATGTGAAATAACTTCTATTCCTTTGTAAAGAATTAAATGAAATTCATTTCATTACTTTTGAAGGTTCTTTCAAATTATATTATTAAGATATTATCAATTACACCTAGTAAAAAATTTGGCGCCCTCGTAGTTATGGAACTGATCTCAGTGGAAGGAGGGGGAGGGGGGAAGGGGGGTTGTAAATGCATTAAAAAAATTTGGATATCTTCTACACTATTCTGGGGAATTGCGACATTCGGTAAAAATTCCTTATTGGATTACTCTTCAGCTGAATTTCCGTAGAATAATTGAGTTCAAAGAATTGTCGCAATTTTTGAGTCTTTAAACCCCCCAAAAGAATAGCGCCTTGCGAAGGTTTTTCTTAATTTTACTGAGTGGTAGAGGTAAAGGTTGATTTTTAAGAGAATAGTTGAAATCGTAACAGGTACATCTGGGACCGATGCTAAAGCCATATGCAACATTTCAGCTCCCAAGATCAATTTTGTGGGGAACTCGTATGTGTAGGGACTAAATCAAAAAAAAAAAAAAACAACCATACAAAAGCGATGCTTTTTCAGCCTGATTTTCGTGACATATTACAATCATGAGTCAAGATTAAGGATAGGTAGGTTTGAAAGGGTAGAAAGTCCAAACCCTCAAAAGGCACATCTACGGTCCATATTGAGGGTACATACCTAATTTCAACTTCCTTGCCCAATTTGGAGGGGAGTTATACGAAGAAAAAGTATTAGAAATAAGAAAAAAATGACCAAAAAACCACACATTTGGGGCTATGAGGGGGCGAAATGAAACTGAAAAATCGAGACCCCCAAAAGGCGCATTCAGGGACTCTACTAAATGTACACACCAAATTTCAGCTTCCTAACTCATATTGGCGAGGAGATAGGGGAGGAATAGCCCTTTTGCGAGGTCAAAAAGGAGAAAAACCCTCGTGTACCAGCTACGTTTAAAATATTAAAACTTTCATTCTTTCTATGTTTATTCTTTGCATGCAAAAAGTATGTATTACATATTATAATTTTTTAATTTATTTAAAAATTTTTCATGTGCGATTTTTTCAAATTTTGTAAATTTTATTTATGATTTTTTATTTTCCTATTTTTTCATAAATTTTATTTTAATTTTTTCCATTTTCAATTTTTTTTATATTTACCATTTTCTCCCTGATCACCCCTCCTCCAAATTCGGGCATAGCTGAATTCTAATCCAAAGCCATCCCCACTCAATCATAGCAAAGTCGTCGCCAAACTATACCTATTGCCCTCATTCGACCGATTCTGGTCGATGGAACAGTAGAAAAATTAATAAAAAAAAATAAATATCAGGCATGGACAAAAATCGTTTCAGTGGTCTTCTTGGATTCCAAAACGAATTTCGTCGATAGTCCCACCCTCCCCTGTATTCGTTGTAGGTCGATAAGTCCGAAAATCAGGCCAACTATTATTGGAAAGCTGTAAAAATGTGTAATGAAGCTGAAAGGTCAAAATCCCTAAAAGACACGTCTGAGGCACCGAATAAATTTACATTTTGAATTTTGGCTCATCAGTTCAATGGAGGGGGGGGTGTTGGCAGTTTTACTTGGAATTAAATTTTTCCACGTTTAAGAATCCTAATTGAAGTAAGAGGCTGATTTTTTGATATATTCTATAAATTTTGATTCTCTATCGATTTATTTAAAAATGAGTAATTTTTACGATTTTTTAACCTCAGCATATTGTTTTTAAATTTTGAGCATGGCTGAATTTTGACCCAAGGTCGTTCCCACTTATATATATTCAATTTTTCGCTTTTTTAAGCCTACCGGGTAAATTTCAACGGTTTTGATATTGGTATCGAGTTCAGTAAATGATTTTTTACCATATGCACATTTACACAGTAAATACCTTTTAACAAAAAAATTTTCAAAAATCCCCCACCCCACACTTGGAATGGGGGTGAGAAGATAAGTAGTCATTCGTTGGAATGTTTTCGCATTGGGAATAACATTTTGAGCCACGTGGAATGAAATTTGACTTTAAATCAGATTTCATCAACTCGACGAGAGTAGAAGTTTACATCTTATAAAATTTTCAAACCATCCCAACATTTTATCTATGAGACTGATGAAAAAATGTTGAAAATAAAAGTTGTTGGAAATTTTGTGTAGAATAAAAAACTATATAACTACTTTTACCGTAAAATCAAGTTCGGAGAAGATACGACGAGAAAACAACCCTTTTCTACGTATTTCTGAAAAAAAAAATTATATTTTGATATTGAGTACGAGTACAATAAATTTTTAAGGTCTAAAGGAATAGATTTCACATCCATCATCTTTAAAAATTGAATACCATATCACAAATTTTTAGAAATTTCGTCCTTTTTCACCCATCGAACGATTTCCGGGATTCCGGGATTGATTGTGGTTCATTGAAGTTGAACTCGATGACCCAAATTTTCGTCACATTTTTTTGCAATTATTTCGAAACTATTTTAAGCCAAAAAGCTGAACAGGAGAAAATTATATCGACTCGCTTCGATACCGTCACCTTCTTCTATACCATCGTTTACATCCGTATCAATCAGAATAGAGTTGAAAATTCTTCGGTAATTACCGCAATAAACCGATTTACGCGCACGATTGATTATGCCCACATCCCATACGTGTGTTTTAATCACACCAAGTGACGATAGAATGAGACCACTAAGCTGGCCGGCCAGGTTTACCGTACCATCGTATCGCGACGATTTTTCTGCTCGATGTTCATTTATCCATCGTCTCTCGGTAATGGTAACACTTACGACGATACGGTTGTAATACGATCTTACATGTGTGTATACAATATACATATATGTAGAGAGAAAGAGAGAGAGAGAGAGATAGTCAGACTATGTACTTATTATACGCGAATAATAATCAACGCGTACCTACTTAATAATACTGGCGCACAGAAAGAGGTATAAAGGGGAGCGATAGAGGCAGCACATAGATAGTAGATATACTTACTTACTTACTTACTTATAGTAATACGAAACTTTATTTAATTTATGCACACACAGAATTATGTAAGTGCTTCTATTAAAGTTGATAGTTTTAAATTATCACGTACACAATGAAGTATACTGTACGTACATTTTACGTACTCGTATAAGTATGTACGTATTGTAAAGAAGATATTACGTTTGAATTATTCGCTGCAAAATGATGTACTCAGTCCATACGTTCGTGTGTGTATATGTATATGTAAGTTGAACAGTTGAACCACCAGTATGTACCGCATAGTGCTGCCATAAGTATAAGTATATAGAGGAATGAGACAAACTATACGCATATGCGACCGGACGTGGCATACTAACTCATTGTATAGATCTTTATCAAAGAGGAAGAAACAGAGACGTACAGCAGAGAGGAAGACAGAGAGAAAAATACGTACGTACGAAAAAAAAAACGAAAACAGTATACATTCGTAAATACGTGTACACTGCACAGCACAGAGCACACCACAAGTTGACATATTATAAGTACCTCGCTCGCCTCGTAAATACATTTACGTATTGTAACACGACGATGGACGAGAAGTAGATGAGTATTATTAATAATAAAGGTTAAAACAGTACAGAGCACGAGGTATCAAACGGGGACGAACGAGAGTTGACTTGTGCATATAATTAAGTTGCATTGTGAACGCCTAGGTCTATAGGTATCTATCTATCTATCGCTGTACAATTTAGGATGCCAGCGAATTTTTGGGTTTCGATTTTTTTTCTGTGCCACCTCTCTAAAAATGTTCCTTTGGGATTCAAAAAGACCTCAAAAAAATTTCAGCTCGAAAAAATAATTTTCAACCGTGGCAACTAAGAGCTTAAAGTTCCACATAGCTATGCTCACATAACCTGTTTACAGACTTTTTCAACTCTCAACCTCTCTAAAATGGTGCTTTGATCTTCGAATAGGCCTCTAAATTGCTCAGACTTGGAAAAAATAATTTTAATTCATAGATACTTGAATTTGAAGTGGTTGATGAGCTGATGTACAGATCTGTTCAAATATTAGGATTTAACGAATTCATATCATCCTGATACTTATAAATAGCCCTAAAATGAATATGTAAGCTTTGGTAGTCCCAACTCCCCTCTCACCCTCGTGCCACTAGCGGTATATAATTCATGATGCTAGAACCACAAATTATTTTTAAAAAAATCTTTACTAACAAATGTGAACAAACTGTATTAAATTAGATACCTCTCTGTCTGTTTAAATTTCTAATCGAAACCACCAAAAAACACGTTTAGGGTATTTACCATATCCACATACCAAATTTCAACTTTCTATCTGAATTTGGCTTAGAAATAGGGACGGAATAGTCTGTTTTCAAGGTCAAAAAGAGGGAAACCTGCTCTTTTATACCCTCCTAATTGGCCCAGGCGGCGGATTTTTAGATATGTTGTATAACTTTGGACTGTTTATTGATCGGGGGCTCGAAAAGGAACGATTTTTGCCATTTCAACCCCTCAGCACCCCGCTCCCCAAATTTTGGCATAACTGAATTTTAACCAGAGGCCGAGCTCACTCCAGAATATCGAATTTTCCGCCAATCTCTCCAAATTTGATAGATTTTGGTCAGTGTTGAGCTTAGCAAATAATTTTTAATTCCGTGAATAAAATAAAAATAAATTCAGCCTGCTTTTCTTGAAATATTAGAATGGAAGATGCTTTTTTAATATTCAGTGCTAAAGATGCCGGTGGAGGGAGGGCGGAGGTAGTGTTGCAGCGAAGCTAAAAACACGACATCGCCAAAAATGCACACATAGAACCAATACTAAATTTACATACCAAATTTCAACTTCCTGGCCCAATTTAGAGGGGAGATATGCGAGGAAGAGACTCGAAAAATAAGAAAATTCGATCGAGGGTTGTAATAAGGCTAAGAAGTTGAAACTCCCTTCCCCCTCCCCCCAGGCACATCTAGGACCCCCACTGAAGATATATACCAACACTTGGGGGGGGGGGGAGTTATGCGAAGAATAAATTCAAAGTATAAGAAAGCACGCCAAAAAACTGCATTTCTGGGCTGTAAGGGGGGCATTGGGTGTGAAGAATGGAAACCTCCAAAAGGTACATGTATGACCCACTACCAAGTGTACGTACCGAATTTCAAGTTACTAGCTCAATTCGGAGGGGAATAAGAGAAGGAATGGCTCTCTTTAAAGATAAAAAAAGGAAAGAATCCCTTCCCCCCGTTTGTACCTTCGTAATTTACCCAAAAGGCTGATTTTTTGTTATTTCATGTAACTTTGGATTCACTGCTATCGATTGGCTCAAAAAGAAGGAAGAATTTTTAGGGCTGTGACCCCTCAGCACTCCCTAACCAAAGTTTGTGCATAACTGAATTCTGACCCAAGGTCGTACCCACTCAGCTATATTATCAAATTCGCAGCCAAACTGAGCCGATTGACCGAATTGAAGCGATTTTGATCAGTATTGAGCCGAGTAAATGATTTTAGTCTTTGAGGGAGAAACATGAAAAAATTGAAACACATATTTGACACGGCCAAAAATGGTCGTATAGGTCTTCTAGGACTCTGAAACGGATTTTATTGATATCCCGCCCCCTCTCCCTCAATCCACTGTTCGTAGATAGACCATAATAACTTGGTTTTCGTTGACAATATAACATAGAAAATCTGGTTAAAAACAGGTAGCTTAGATTGGAAAGAAAATTTAATTACAGCTGTTCCAAATTTTCTTCCAACCTTTTTGAAAACACATTTAGAAATGTAACTAAATTTACACCTTGTCCAATTTTTCAGGTTAAAAAATTCAAAAAATCACGTTCTTCCGATCAATTGGGCAAACATGCGTAGTGGCGTGGTTGGGATTGAAAATCAGGGCGACACAAAAGGGGCCATGGTTGTTCACTCGTGGAATATTTTGAAAAGAAAGAGGCTCTCTGCGATGTTTTTTTTTTTGAACAGCGATAGGGGTTTCAGATATATATTGGGCTATATGGCCGAACCCCCCCCCCCATCGCATCTAAAACCCACAGTAAATCTACGTACCAAATTTCAACTTCCTAGCTCAATTTGGAGGGCAAATACGCGAGGAACAAACTGAACGAACTCAAAAAACGTGAAAACTCGCTCTAAAAAATACGTTTTTGAGGCAATGAGCAGAGGGGGGAGGGGGGTGCAAAATGAGATCGAAAAATCTAAAATTCCCAAGAGACACATTTACGATTCCTACTAAGTCTACGTACCAAATCTTACCTTCTTAGCTCAATTTGGAGAGGAGATAGAGGAGGAACAACGTGTTTTCAAGGTTAAAAAGAGGGAAAACCTTCATACCTCCTCTCCTAATAGACGTAGGAGGCTGAATTTTGGATATGTTGTACAGTATTCGCTTCTGTATCGATTGGTTTTAAAAAGAACAATTTTTGTGATTTTTGCCCCTCAGCACCCCCTCCTTCAAATTTAGGTGTATCTGAATTTTAACCCAAGATCATCCTCATTCATACATATCTAATCTGTTGCCAAACTAAGCCTGTTTACCAAATTTGAGTGATTTTGGTCGGTATTGAGCAGAGCGAATGAATTTAGTCTTCGAGAAAAAAAATATCAATAAATATCTCACTTCGCCACAAATGGTGTCTGTGTTTACTTCTAGGATCCCAAAATGAATTTTGTTGAAACTCCCCCTCTCCCTCCCCCCCGGCCATAGGTCGATTACTTCCAAAACCTGACGAAGTTATGAGAACTCGAATAACTCTTCACTGTGCTATGGTGACCTGAGGAATCTTCGGCAATCCTACCACACGAAACAGAAGCAAAAAGGAGAAGACTACTTAACGTACACTTATGCGTATTGTAATAAAGTCTCTCTTCACCGCACCACCGTCTCTACCCTGGCCACGTATCGTTCGATGACACGATAGCGCCCGTTATATGTGTACATACAAGTATCCTTTTCTGATTTACAACATCAAATAAATGCTCGTGCATGTTGTTACACACGGTACCGCGTACCTGCCACTTACCTGTACAGAGGAAAGGGAGACCAGCAGCTGTTTACAGATGTAAGTGTATAATACGTATACAGCTTTAGCTACCTAGACCTACTACGTATGTATATGTGTATACGAACGAGTACACACATTATAGTGAGCTCGCAGGTGGCTATGTTCAAAATCATCTCTCTATCTCTCTCTCTCTCTCTCTCTCTCTCTCTCTCTCTCTCTCTCTCTGTTTCTGTGCGTTTTGTAAATCGAGTCTCGTAAAGTCGACGAGCTAATTAATCGACTCTGCTAAATAAATAAAAGCTAGGTACTTAGGAAAATTATATCGGTAATTGGGTTTCTTTATTGGCACCAGGATTACAGTGCTGGAAAAAGAGAAGCTCTACTAGGTATACTTGGTACGTAGAAAGGTGGAGCAGGAATAAAAAAAAAGCGTAAAAAGTAAAAGTTGTAGTAGCTTAAAATCCTCTCTTTTTTTTTTTTGACAATATGTAAATTCAAAGTAAATCTCGAGAGGGTAAAAAAATTGCGCGTCGTAATGTTTTTTTTTCTCGTTCTTTTTGCTCGTCGCAAATTATAACCAACGTATTACCGACCAGTACGATGAAGTCGAAGCTGGAGAGATGTTGAACGGAGATAAAAAAAGATACGATGTATGAATCGCGCTTGCGCCTGCACCTTATCCCCTTTTACTCTTTATGTTTTGTCGTAGTCGTCGTCGTTGTCTTTATAACCGTACCTACCTACCTACCTACCTACCTACCTATCTATCTACGTGTATATACGATGAAGAAATCCTATGCTATATATGTAGACAGAGTAAAGAAAAAGAGAGAAGGATGCAAACTGAGCAGAGATGAGAAGAAACAGATGTTAAATTTGTGGTATCGAGGCGTGTGCCACAAAATTGGCAGATGGTTGGCGCGAAAAAAAAAAAAGAAGAAATACTTACACGAGTAGGTACCAACGACGAGACGCTATACGTACGTCCATAAAAAAAAAAAAAAAAATAGAAAGAAAGGATGAAAGAAAAACATAGAGAGCATAGATCGAGCAACGAGAGAGACAGAGAGGGAATGAAATAAACGTCCACGCAAGCGCGTTAAAATTATGCCAACAACGTTGACATTTAACTCGTTTTTCATGGTTAATCGCAGGTGAATCGAGGCTAATTTGTGTCGCCTAAATTTGCATTTCAATACGGCACATTGCCGAATTTACACGTTCGAATTTACCGCGTCAAAAGTATAAAACTGAACCGTCGATGGTCACATGTTATGTGTAACAACGAGTAATAAAGGTATTTACGTGGTTCGTATTCGTTGCTTCATGTTCTAGGAATTTTCCGATGATTGTGTCGTTCATATAACGAACTATTTGTGGTGGAAACAGGTCCCTTTTGAGGTTTGAAAATTGAAAATACCTGGAGAGTTTTATAATACTGGTATTTCGCTAGGTTTTCTTTTCAAAGATGAATTTTTTTTTTTTTTTTCGTGCCATTCGAACAGAAAATCAACGACGCGATGTTAATCCTCTTTTTTATTTTCATTTTATGAAGAATTTTTTAATGTTGGCAAATTTTCACCGCCTTGGATTAGAATTACGATACTATTCAACTTTATCTTTTCTGATCTTATTTTTCATTTGTCGTGTACATGTTGATTCTGAGAAGGGAAGTATTCCACGTGTTACAAGCCAAATGAAAAAAAAACTTTTGCATCTGTGTAGAGTATTCAAAATTATCCCCATAACCAAAATTACAGCCTCTAAGATACATGGGGTGGTGGGGGGGGGGGCGGGTGGAATACCAAAATATTGACAAATAACAGCGAGAAATTAATGAAAACTCAAATAACTCGAGTTCATACAGCGCTTAGGGGCTAATTTTTTCACCACGTACTACCCTCGATATGAGCCACCCAGGGTTGGGGTAGTCACCCAGATCCACGTGTAACACCTCGGGGGTATATTTTCAGCCATCCAAAATTCATTGAAAAACATAGCAAAAGTAAAATAACTCGGGGTAATTTTTTCACTACGTACTACCCTCGATATGGGCCACCCAGGGGTGGGGTAGTCGCCCAAATCCACGTGTAACACCTCGGGGGTGTATTTTTGACCATC
>FIZR01016598.1:0-13415 GCA_900060175.1 Ferrisia virgata
TCTTTAGAGTCATCGTACAAGTATCTAATTTTTTTATGCTTCGCATCATATTTTTTGGGTAGAGCAAGGTGTAGGGAGCTTTCCTTTTTTATCAAAGCTACGGGAGCTGTTTTTGTTTTTTCAATTTTGAAAAAAATTAATGAAGCAACGATGAAGATAAATAGCAACGAATGTATGACTAAGCTATGAGATCGGCGCGTCGGTAACATTCAAACAAATAATCAAAGTACTCGTATTCGTATAAATGTGTGTGTAAATGTGCCCATGTTTTGTAGAAACTGAAATGAGTTCAGTTTTGATATAGGTAAATCTCTGCGACAGTTTTAATGATACGTTGCATTCTTATAAATTTAAACGTGTACACACAAGTGTTGGAAAATTATTCGTTATTTTTATTCAAGCGCATATCTTCAACTTAAATATAAGCTTGTTATTTTTGTAACATTTTCGTCAGGGTGAAGTCATCGATTGTGAATCAAATAATGAACGTTAACTGCCAAGTTTATATTCCATCAAGTTATTTTACAGATTGAAGTTTAATTTTGTCTGAATGGGTTTAGTAATTGTACTAAATTCATAATATTGAATACACCCTTTCTGTGAATACAATTCAGGCCAACATTTCAGAATTATTTATTATGTATTCATTATGCACATACGCATGCACTTTAGTGGGAGAATTAAGGCCTAAAGTTCTCACTCCCATCAACTCGTCTCGGCTACCAAACTGTAGCCGGATTCTAGGCTCGGAGGGCCATCCCTTTCTGTCACAATGTCAAATATTCTAGAACTGGTTGTGAGCGCCTTCTTATTAAACTGAATGTTGTAATAAAAAAGGGGACTCAAAAAGTAGTGAGTTAGCTACAGATGGTGTTTGAAGCGGTAAGAACGTAACATGTAAACGGTCAATCGTTTCGAAGGAACCACCATTTATGCATAATTGTGCAAGGTAAATGAGATGTGTATCAAAATCCCTTTGCCTTTTCGTTTGCATGGTACAAACTTGCAGAAAAAATGTTCAAATAATCCGTTTTAATTATTAAATTATTTATTTGTTATAATTACCAATACATCAGCAAACTTGTCATCCAATGTAAAGATGATTAAAGTAATAACATTGCATTACCCACTAATCAAATAGAGAGGGGCTGATATCTAGGACAAAAAATATAGAATTTCAGCCATAGGTCATGAATTCGGATCACATATTCTGTTAATCTTGGTCAGTGACAATCGTATCCGCTATGTTTTTATAAAGCTGCGAATCAACTTTTCCGAGAGCATTCATAAAATCTGCATCTCCAATAAAATCTGATATACGTACAACGTTTGGGGATGACGAGTTTGAAAATTCGAGTTCTAAATATCCTTGAATCTCCATTGATGGCAAATCCAACTCTCTAAGCATCTCATCATCAACATTACACAAATATGTGCAACCGTAGTGGTGATAATTTTCCAGCTTGATGATCTTTTTTGCGCTGCATATATTTTCACCATTGTAGCATTTTTTTGGATAATGCTGCGTTACAATGATAACAGCATGCTTTTCAGAATCCATAATGATCCTCCAGAATAATTGTACTTTTATCGTGATTGGACTGGAACTATTTAGTCCAAAATAACCACTTTTTGTTTTGGTATATTCGTGAGTTCCCGAATACACGGTGAGCTGCTTCTTTTTCTTTAACAACGAATCGAAATTCAATCAAATCATCTGTAATAGTCTCGTGTTTGCCCATGTTTTATGCATACTTGCCTGTTTACTAAACAATCTGATGAAATTATCAAATTTTATAATACCCTCGAACAAACGACTATTTTTAGTTATTGGAGCTTGATTGAAAACGAATTCAGTGGCAGACTGCCAATGATAAATTGGCATATTGTATTTTCCCACATAATCGTATATGTGATAATCCTGCAAAAAACAATTGTTTAAAACATTAGCTCAACATACTCATTGGTACTTGTTTCTTGCAATTATCCAAAATAACTTCTTCTAAAATAAATCACTTGCTTGTTCCCACGATTTCCATTTTTCATGCAATTCATCATCGAATTGTGATTTAAAGTGAGCAATATGCACATAATGTATGAATAATTTCCTAAACGATACGTTCGTTGATTCGATGCTATGAATCGAATAAATTGTACCTTTATCTGAAGAATAACATATTTCGTACATGGATGCGAATTCGATGCTCTGTGCCATGGTCATAGACAAAAAAAAGTGATAGGATATTATTTTTATTATACTTCTCATTTGCTTACTTTTGTTTCAAATACAAACGGCGTTATTTTAAAATTATATCTAGTATTACCGATTTTCTGGAATTTGATACCTGGAAGTTAAAATAATTCAAATTAATACGTTTGTTATTGAAAATTGTAATTTAATCGAATAGCTAGACCATAGCAGACGTGTACAGTTCTCAGGATTTAGTCTAGACAAATTTCAATGTGAGTTAGCCCTTCAACAAAAAATCTTTACTTACATGTACTCGTATGGCGTTCCTCAGTAGGAAGGGGGAAATGGCCCTTGTTTTTAGAGTTTCAAAAATTTCACAAAACATTGTTGAGTACCTCTGAACAAAATTTTAACGTTGAAAAAATTTCTTTCACCCCCTCCCCTTGGCTTAAAACAACGATGAAATATATTTTTATGGAAAAAAATTTCTGATGCATGAACATTTTAGGGAAATTATGATTCTAATATAAATGTTGACGTGAATTTTTTCAAATTTTTTTTTGCACTTAATGTTATCTTTGCAACTTCCTTCCACATTAAAATAGCGTTGACCCATAACGACGTCATTGAATACTGTTTAAAATTTATTAAGAATAACTTTGGCTGCTTCACAAATAACTTTTTGAGTTTTTCACTGTATTCATCTTACCATATATCCCACTTTGTAAAATTCGCCTTGTTGCGATAGGCCGCATTTATTTCCAGTTCTTTTAATCGAAGGTCTTGCGATAGCCTTGCAGCCCTGTTGCGTACCATATTTTCTCTCTATGGATAGAATACTACCATTCGATGAAACAATTTTTTCTTTCACCCAATTTTCTTGCTCTTTTGTTATTTTATCAACTGGAATGGGACATGCAATTTCAACTTCTTCTTCGGAGTCATCATAAGAGAACTCCAATTTGTTAGTTTCCTTGTTACATTCTTTGGGTGTTGCAGGAAACAGAGAGCCATTTTTTTTTATCATAACCAAAGGTGCATTTTGTGATTCTTTAATGTGAATCAATCCTGAAATTATTTCGGTAATAATAATTTACGAACTTGGTTTTTCTAATAAATTATGTTATAATTTGGTCAAAAAGTCTGCGTAAAGTAATGAAAAAAAAAGATGAAAAAAAATCGTATTTAAAGATACTTTTTACTGCTGAAGTTTCTTCAGTGATCATAAATATTGATAAAGTGATGACGAGTAAAGTTTTCAGTAAATTCATGACTGGAAAATGAGAACACCACATTGATAAGGTCAAAAATACACGTTGGCAGATTATACTTGGGTATACCAGAATCCTTCAGGCAGTGGAATGAGATCATTTTCAATACACTTACCTAATGTATTGGTTGGTATTATTTTCTTGCACAGGCAGCTAAAAACCACGGCTGAAAATACACAGGTGTTGAAAATTATGTTTACATTGCTCATCGCTGTATTTATGTGGGTCTAGGTACATAGTGCATCTGGTATTTTTTTTTCAAAATGTAGCCAGAGTTTTTAAAATAGAAAACTTGATCGTTTAGCAAACACCGTATAGTACTCCCCACTTCTCAAAAACAATGACAAAAACAATATGAACAAATTGTTATCTAAAATTATGAATATTTTTATATTCATCAACAGATGTTAATTACGATGAGCGTGCATTTGAAATTGAGAAACGATATTGGAACGTTTGTATCACTGCAATGCCCATTCTGTAGTGTGCTTGAAATATTTGCATTGAAATTAAGTGTGTTGTTTGCTCCATGCTCTCCATATGAGTTGCCTGAGGCTCGCTCATAAATTCATAATAAAAGCTCATCATGTACCTTTAAAATAAAGTCAATAGCTAAATATTTGATAATTTTGCACCATAAAACAAATAAAGCATTTTAACACTTAATTTTAATTTGAAGGGAAGATATGGGGAGAAGAAACTTTAAAAAAGGTAAAAACCTTTGAATTAGCAACTCGCTAAAATTTGAACCCGTCCTCCATAGGTTTGTACATTCCGATCTATTAGTGGTTACTCCAACATATCGAAGTAGTTTTCCTAGTATTTGCAATTGTACAGTTGAAAAATTTATATTTTTGACACGAAAATTTATCTTTCACCTGTTTGGCTCTGGCTGGAAATTCTGTGAAAGCTGCTTCAATCTGCTTTAATAGCTTCCGAGAGGCGAAGGTATGATTTTCAACAACTTAAGTTCATACCTAGTCATTCTGGACTTCTTTCAAAATTATGGAAAAATTGAAATTTTTGTCGGAGCATGATACGTTGGGTATGCTTATGTAGTTGATTTTTGTATCTTGTACTCAAACGAGACATAATCTTTTACAGAATCCAGATGCATAGCTCGACCATCCAGTGTCCACTACCCAAACATTCTTGCTCATTAGAAATCAATATCTGCTGCTTATTTTTAATTTATTCCTAATTAAAATACTTACTTCTGTTATACAATTTTTTCTTGGCCATCAACGTCACTAAGACTGGAGTTATGGTTACAGCAATGGCTGGGTGTCTTCCAGAGTCAGACGCCCTGAAAGAGTACGAGAAGGTCGACTAATTTATATACCTAAGTTTGACTAAAGAAGTCAGCAGCTGATCTTCAGTCGAAATATGTGGCCAGATTGTGCTAGGGAGATCACTGAAAACTCTGCATGTCCCCAGCTCCACCCATATGGAGTTGATGGGTGAAGGTAATACCAATCGTTTTTGCTTCATTAGTGCTCGTTTGTGAAATTATTCCAATACCCTTCCAATCTGTCTGAGCATGTTCCTTAAAATAAAGGTAGAAGAGGATGTGCACAAGTAAAACAAATGCGAGCACAAACAAGCACCAACAAAAAACAAATGATTGGCACTACTTTCGAGTCCCTGACATAGCCTTGAAAATTGTATGTCCCCAACCCTGCCCAAGGGTGCTTTTTAAATAGGGTCAGAAGAGGGCGAGCACAAACAAAACAAATGTGTGCAAAAAGGTGCACTAACAAAGCACAAATGATGAACATTAGTTTCAGTTCACGAGCACCTTCCTGAAAATTGCACATCTCCAGTCCCACCCAAGGGTGTTTTTTCAATAGTGGTAGAAGGTTGCTAGCACAAACAAGATACATTTGTGGTCAAACTGGAACTAAAGAGGCATGAACGATTGACACTAGGTTTACATCCCTAGCGCCCCCTACAAATAGGAGATGAAGGGGTTGAGCACAAACAAAATAATTGCATTCACAAACGTGCGTGTATAAACGAAGCACAAGCAATTAGTATCACTTCACTCCCACACTATTTGGGTGGAGCTGGGCACATGCAGCCGATTACTAGACTGTGGAATGTTTCATGTAACCATATTCAAAAAGACGAAGAAGTGTTTAATCAAAATACTGGTATTTCCTGTGTATTTATACGCAGCAGAAACATGGACATTGAAGGCGGTTGATAATGGAATAGTAGATGCATTTGAGATTCGGATATGTACAAGAATCGTGAAGATTTCGTGGTCAACGTGAAAGACAAATGAGTCGAGTTTATAAAACTAAAGGAGCCAGTAAGGCTGAGTGTGGTATGCGAAAAGTGCATCATGGGATATTTTGGACATGTGGTCACAAGAAATTAAAAGAAACTAAAAAATGATTGCCTGTTAGGTAAAGTGCTTAGAGAGAGGGGGGGGGCTAGATGTGCCTTTTGGGGATCACAAATTTTCAGCTCGATTTCACCCATTCACAGCAGCCCCAAAAAAGTGGTTTCGGTTGTTTTTTCTTTTTTTTTTGAGTTTGTCCCTTGCATAACTCCATTCCACATTGAGCTTGGAAGTCGAAATTTGCCATGTATATTAAATTGGGGCCTAGATGTGCTTGAGGGGGGGGGGGGTCTCGACTTTTCAGCCCCATTTTACCTCCTCATAGCCTCGAAAATATGTTAATGGTCATTTTTTCTTATTTTGGCGTGATTTTCTGTCATATTGCCAATGAAAACCAGGCTATTACAGTCTATCGAACAATGACACATGAAGGGGGAATATGAAGAAAATCCGTTTTGGGGTCCTAGAAGACTATTTATTAGGTCCATTTTTGGGCAGATATATGTGAGTGAGCATGACCTTGGGTCAACATTCAGTGTCAGTTATTTATTTTTAATTTTTTTATTATTTTTTCCCCCCACCATTAAAATTATTTCTCCACTCGATACCGACCAAAATCGCACTAATTCGGTAAATTGGCTCAATTGGGCGGCGAATTAGATATACGTGAGGGAGGATGACCTTGGGTCAAAATTCAGTTTGGTCCCATGTTGAGAGAGGGGGTGTTGAGGAGCCAAAAACGCAAAACATGCCCCTTTTCAAGTAAATTGATAGAAAACCAAAAGTTGTATAATATATCTAAAAATCAACCTCCTAAATCAATTAGGAGGGGAGTTATGAGGAGTTTTCCCCCTTTTTGACCTCAATAAACAGCGGTTTCTCTTCCATCTTTCAATCAAATTGAGCTAAAAAGTTGAAATTTAGTATGTACATTTAGTAATGGCTCTAGATGTGCCTTTTAGGAGTCTCGACTTTTCAACTCCATTCCATCCCCTTACAGCCCCAAATAAGTGGTTTTCGGTCTGTTTTTCTTATTTTATGAGTTTGTTCCTCGCATAGCATGCTTCCAAATTGAGCTAGGAAGTTAAAATTAGGTATCTACATTTCGTATGGTTCCTAGATGTGTCATTTCGGGGTTTCGACATTTTAGCTTCATTGAACCCTTTCTACCTTTGATACCAATTAGAAAAGAGCGTCGTGAAACGATGCTTTTTTTAAATTCTCACGTTTATAATATCTCATGAAAATCAGGCTGAAAAACCATTCTTTTTTTTTGTTCGTGAATACTGTATTAGTGTATCATTATCCAAATCGTAATACTTTCATGGCTGAAATTTCTCAAAATAGTTTTAAAGTGAAACATAATCTGAGGTTTTATAACATTATTTATTGAATTTAGAATAGAACAGATTTTTTATCATACTATCCATCGAGTACTAAACATTCGTTGTTTTTGAATTTAAAACCCAAATCTTCACGGTTTATTATTTTACAGTTTTCATTCGAGGTACCATATGATAGCTAACATGGTTTGGGCAAGTTTAGAGTCGGCAGCCTGAACAGAATCCATGAATTTTGATTTTTCAGCAAAATTAGATATATGTACAAATTGCTGTTGTGAAGATTGTTTATTCGGACTACTCCTCTCAATTATATTTGACGCAACGCTCGCTTTAGGAAACTGCAGTTCTAAATATCCTGTAATCTCCAACAATGGCAAGTCCAACAATTCAAGTGTCTCGTTATTTACAGAGCATATATATGTACAACCTTGGTTTGGATAATTTTTCAATTTGAGAAAATGTTCATTGCATAACCGTTCACCTTCGTCGCACTTTTCTGGCGAATGCTGGGTTATGATTATAACAGCGTGTTTTTCAACATCCGTTATGATCCTCCAAAATAATTTCACTGGTATTTTTCGGCTGCAACGACTAATTCCCCAACAGCCAGGATCATCAATTCTGGTATATTCGTAGTTGCCTGAGTACACAGTCAGCTGTTTTTGTGTCTGAGGAATGGAAAATCAAATTTAATTGCATTGTTTTTTCACGTACCCATATATCTGGGTAGCCAGCTCAAGCAGGCACTGACCTACCTGTGCACCGAATAATCGGATGAAATTATCAAAATTTGTTATACCCTCTAATAAACGATGCTTTTCAGTGATAGGGGTAGAATTAAAACTAAATGCAGTTGTAATCTGCCACAGGTAAATTGGCATATCATTTCCTACTACCAAAGTCTGTAGCAAGTACCCCTATAAAAGTATTTTACAACATTTTACTCATCTCATGCTACATACACTTATTAGCACAGTACCACAGATGCATTAAATTATAAGATAAGAATAAGCTATCTGGAGTTACTTGCATCTTTTAATTGCGACTGTTTATATTTCACTTCATCATCAATTTTTGACTTATAGTAGGACAAAGGCCTACTATTAGTAGGTATCGTTCTGAACAGTAGATCTAGGTTTGCAGGTCCGATATGATGAATTGAATAAATTGTACCTCTGTTCGAAGTGTAACATATTTTATACATGGATACGAATTCGATACCCTGCATTACAGATGTAACCCATAAGAAGGATATTATTCCAACGATAGCTGCTAATTTATTTTCATATTAGTTTTATATGATGTGGATCATATCAAAATTATGATGTACATTACCAATTCATCCGAGCTGAATACCTGAAAGTCAAAATTATTCAAAGTAATATTGAACTGATCAGTCTGACTAGAGGCATTGATGGGAAATTTGGTGGAAAAGTAGTGGTATTTCCTAAGGCATATTACTAGCTACGTGCCTAATCCCTACTTTAAATTTTTGTCTCATTGTGGTTCAGTCAGGTGGTGTAATTTGGGCCCGAAATACAACATTCAAAGTAAATGGGAGTTTGACTGTGTGGCCTGAAGTACAATATTTATGATCAAGGTGGAAGATCACTCCACAGGAATCGAGTGGAGAAGCTTGTATTCTAGCAAGACTGCTAAAATTACGTATCTATTCAGATTTTTTACCGAAAAAAGTGGAGGGGGCTGAACGGGCCACCTTTTTTGAATTCTCTACCTAATTTTTTATGCCATATTGTAAATAAAAAAAAAACCATGCCTATTATGAACGATTATCAACCTGAAACTTGAAACAGATCATGAGAGGGTATCGAAAAATTGTTTAAAATGTTTAAATATCACATTTATGGTGTTGTAAAGTGTACTGAGACAGTAGAACTAGCAATTTTGCGCGAGTACCACACTTTATGTAAAATACTATGTATATTTTACTGGATATCCGACTTCGTAGTATACGCCTTTGCTTGATGGAGCGCACTTATTTTCAGTTTTCTTTATCGAAGGTAACGCATTAACATCGCAATTCAACGATATTTCGCCATCTTTTCTTTTTGTGGATAATAAACTACCACCAATGGACATGATATTTTCATTGAGCCATTTTGTGTGTACGTTCGATAGTTCATCAGTAGGAATGGCGCATGCAGTTTCAAATTCTTCTTCAGAGTCATCATAGACGAAAGTAATTTCTTTGTAAATCAGGTCGTATTTTTCGGGTAATGCTGGCGATAGTGAGTTCTGCTTCCTTATCAAAGCCAAAGGTGCAGTTTTCGAATCCTTTATTGTGATTACATCTGGAATGGGAAAAATTATATAAAAATAACTACTCGAAAAATCTAAAAGTGCAATTATAAGTATGAATAGCAGAAAATGATAATAGTTTCAAATACTTTGCTCAGCTAAGATGTTTTCCGTAATCATAAACATTGACAATGTAATGAAGAATAAATTTTGCAACGAAACCATGGCCGTAAAATGAGAACACCGCGTCAGTAATATACAAAGTCACTGATACGAATTGACAGACTAGACTGGTAACCGATTGTGCCGATAATTTCTAGAAACAGAAATACATAAAATCTCTATGCACTTGAAGTATAAATGTGTCTAGCTACCTAGAGTACCTACATGTACGTGTATCCCTATCCACCTGCCCTACTAGTATGTAATTTATCGTTGCACAGGCTACATACAGACATCAGTGTACACAAGTGTTGAATGTGATTTGTCGTAACAGTTAACCAAATGAATAGGTCCCAAGCTACCTACGCGTAGTTCAAATTTATGGTTTTTTCAAAAAAATTTTCAGGGTAAGAAAGATTGTTTTTTAGTTCATCGATTCGAGATATAGCTTTTGGGGCTTTCGGCGATTCACTCAAATATCTACCTCCACTGCTATCTATCGCCGATTAAGAAAAAGCATTGAAGGAAAAATATGTGTACCGCAAACTCGAAAATCGACAAAAGCAAATCATTTTCAAAATACATATGTGGATTTATGTGTTTCTCGAAAACAGAAATGTTCAGAAAAAAAAACATCTCGTCTCATTTACATCAGACATCTTGCAAAATTCATTCTCTCATATTTCAAATTTTTGAAATGTTGCTGAAAAACATTTCAGTAGCAATTAAAAATTGTCCAAAATCTCAAAATTATCAAAGGCTATAGGAGGATAAGCCTAGGTAAATTAGCCTCGAAGGAATTTTTAGATGATATTCTGGTGCTAGGTGCATGCGATCGAGATTTTGGACCCCCAACATCACTGGTTTTCAAGGGGGGCCTTTTTTTTTTTTTTTTTTTTTGAAAAACACTGATGATTTTTCTGAAAGCGCTAATTAATCGATTTGCTCAATTTTTAGCCTGATTTTCTATGACATGAAAACCCTGGCTATCGACCAACAGCGGATGAGGAGGGAATATCGATAAAATTCGTTTTGGGGCCCTAGAACACCACTAAGACGATTTTTAGCCGTGTCAGCTACTTATTTTTAATTAAAAAAATTTTTTTTTCGGAGTATTAAAACTATTTACTCCACTCGATATCGACTGAAATCGCTCCAATTCGGTCAATTGGCTCAATTAGGCTGCGAATTAGATAGACGTGAGGGAAGATGGCCTTGGGTCAAAATTCAGTTCGGCCCAATTTTAGGAGAGGGGGTGCTGAGGGGCCAAAAACGCAAAAATTGCGCCTTTTTAAGGCAATTACCAATTGATAAAAAACCAAAAGTTGTATAACATATCTAAAAATCACCCTCATATAAGTCGATGAGGAGGGAAGATATAGGGGTTTTCCCTCCCCAGCAAATCCTGTTTGGGGTTCCAACTTGTTAGCTCCATTGCACCCCCTCACAGCCCCAAAAAAGTGGTTTTTTGATGATGTTTTCTCATTTTATGATTTTTTTGAATTTTTTCCTCCCATAAGTTCCCCTCAAAGTGAGCTACGCACTTTAAATCAGGTACATACATTTAGTGTGAGTCCTAGATTTGCTTTTATGGTGTCTCGACTTTTCAGCCCCATTTCCAACCCCCTCGCAGTTCTAAACATGTCGTTCTTTGGTGTATTTTTCTAATTTTTTTAGTTTGCTCCTCGCATAACTCTCCTCCGAATCGGGCTAGGAAGTTGAAATTAGGTATGTCTTGTGAGTAGGTATGGCACGAAAATCAGGATTATGTTGTCAAAGACGAAACTTGACTTTTACTTTAGGGGAGGGGGGTGGTGAAAGCAACTAATTTATCGGCTTCGACTTACCCATGTTTTTACAATAAAAGTGCTTTGTACTATTCCTCCTTCCCTATTTTTATGGGATGGAAGATGGTCGATTGAAAAATTGCTGACTAAATTTCACCAAAAAATTTAAACAATAGTGAAATTTTGCGAAGAAAGGTAGGGATAAATTGAAGGATCACTCCATTTGCAGCATATGGTTTTGTCCTTTGGTAAGAGAAAGTTCAAAAACAACAAACGGATCGGTATTCATGCAAACAAAGTGAGGAAAAATTATGAAAAAAAAATGAAAATTTTAATATTTAAAAAATGTACATTTCCGCGGGTTTTGTTTTAAAGCCTTGTATGATCGCAGGTATAACAACTGTACACTTCAGAGAGCGGAAAATCACTGAAATTTTCTTCGAAATTCAGAAAATTTAGAAAAATTTAGAAGGCCAGCAGTCGGAAAAATGAGCATTTTAACGTATTTTCAAACTCTAAATGCTAAATTTGACTGTATTTTCGTCTATAAAAATTAATTTATTCTCGGAAAAATTGCTCCGAGCAGAGGCTCGTCCTCAAACACACCCCTCTTTTTACGTCATTTGGCGTGATTTATTCAATTTTTTAATTTGTCAAAATTTTTAGGTACGATGTAATGTGAATAATAGGATCGTAGAAAAATTTTTGGTCTAAAAATTGATTTTTTTTTTAAAATAGAAAAGTGTATTTCAAAAAAATTTTTATAACAAGACGAAAATTTTTCGGTATATTGGCACTAAGGGGTTCAAAAGTGCACCCGGTTTGAAATCTTAAAATTCAATTTAAGAATTTTGTTGGCCCCACATCCGCTATATTTTTGCCTCTGTTTGTTGGATCTCTGAAAAAATTAATATCCCTCTCTCATTATAAACTTACTCCTGAAATGACCTTTAAAAATTTTATTTGTTTTTTTTTTGCAATGATGCGGGTTTGGTACAACTTTGATACCGTGCTTTATGGATACGTACTTGAACTCACTTTCACATGCATTTTTTTGAAAATTTTAGTTCATGAGAGTTATGGTCAAAATTTGAAAAAACTTGAAATAGGGCGCAAACAAAGCTATACTGGAAAAATTTGAAAATGTCGAGTTTTTTTTTTCGTATTTGCTAAAATTGCTGCTCGTAAGAGTAGAAAATCGTAGTCGAGAAGCAAACCTCTGGTGCGAGCCCCTGCTGTACCCTGCAGTACCCTCTCATACCATTTTTGGACTATGGATACTTTCATGATATTGGAGTCGTTTTCGTAAAAATCAAAATTCCTGTACATCGATATTAAATCATATTTTCAATTGGACCCATTTAAGTATCGTATCTGAAGGTGAGGTGGACCTTCCATTTAGAATAAGGTACTGGTACGGGCCGCACCGAAAATGTGATTTCGAATTCGTGTTCAGGAGGTTCGACTGGTGTGACAAAGACACTGATATCATGAACGTACTTATGAACCCTAAACAGTGGTGAGGGGGTTCCGCTGTGATCCAACAGGGGCCCCTAATGGAATTTCGCTTTTTGTTTGAGTAGTTTGACCTGCTAAACACGGATCTATGTTGGGGTTTTCTATTTCACCATTTTTTTGTTCCCTCCAAGAAATTATCCTCTTTCCAAATGTTGAAATAAAAAATCAATTTCTCTAAATTTTTTGAAAAATATATTTTCAAACTGTTATAATACGCTTACATTTAAAAAAGTTGAAAAAATTTTTTTTTGAAAATGCGGACTCTTGAGTTTCTCAAAAGTGTAATTAGTCTATAACGTAATAAAATAGTCTTTATTGTGCTTTAATGTTTAAACAATGAAATAGATGCACTAAATAGTTTCAAAAATGGGCTGAAAGGATGAAAACGACTGAAAAAAAAAAAATTCAGAAAGTATCTTAAGATATTTTTTTGGAAAAAGTTTTAGTTATTTAGCTCATTCTTAGCCTTTCTTTTCACTCATACACACACACACACACACACACACACACACACACACACACACACACACACACACA
>FIZR01016602.1:0-14010 GCA_900060175.1 Ferrisia virgata
TTCAGTTCAGAATTAGATGAGAAATATTGTTTTTTCTGAAATTGCTAATTCTGCAACTCTGAAAACATATGATTTGTTAACCAAGGGTAATCTCGTTCCTTTTGTAATCATGCGTCATTGAGCATTCTGACTCAATTATGCTTATCAGTTTCTTGTTATTTTTCTGTTTTCATTTCACAAGTTATTCAAATCAAACCCGGTTATAATAATTTATTATTATATTTGATTTTACTATTAAAGTAGTTTTTAATTTTATCTGCCCAATAGGGGGGTGGACCCTTAAAAAGGTGATTTGGGGACATGGTCGACGGATTTAGAGTGTAAATGCTCTAAGGTTATTGCGGTGTAAAAAGGGAAAAGGGGAAGAGAAGAATGGCTTACGTAGAAAAGCGGAGGAATAAGGGAGGTAAAACATATGGAAAAGATCGAATCGAAAGCTAATTTTTAGGATAGGACAGAGGAACAAAAAAAAATTAAAATTTGCCAAGTTGGTGTTTTTTAAATTAATTTTTTGTTGAAATTCATTGAAAAACGAAATGAGTTCTTAATAAGTTCATTAAGTGAAATTAAGTTCGAGCCATTTTACTTAAATTTTTACTTAAAATAATTAACTTTAAGCAATAACATGTACTCGCCAAAAAGCATTTTATTTATTTCTTTTATTGCGTTAACTGTTTCTTTTATATTTTGTGATGATTCTTCCAAAAAAAATGGTCCTAAAGTTACTGATATAGTAAGTGTATTATTACAGCCTAAGTACTTAGATATATTACTGATCGATTGCTGTTAATCTCATTTATGTTTTGTACGGTGTAGGTTTATTTTGACATCTCTATTGGGAAAGAAACGATCGGTCGAGTTGAAATTGGGTTGTTTGGAAAGACTGTTCCTAAGACCGTGAAAAATTGTGTTGAATTAGCGAAGAAAAAAGAAGGTGAAGGATACAAAGGAAGTAAATTCCATCGTGTGATTAAAGATTTCATGATCCAAGGAGGAGACTTTACTAGGGGAGATGGAACTGGGGGTATGAACTTTATAATCGTTAATTACATTAACAGATCCTGAATTTATTCTGTCATCGTTCAACAGGAATGAGTATTTATGGAGATCGTTTTGAAGACGAAAATTTCAAGTTGAGACATTACGGTGCTGGTTGGCTCTCTATGGCCAATGCTGGTAAAGATACAAATGGATCTCAGTTTTTCATTACAACCAAACAAACCCCTTGGTTAGATGGTCGTCATGTGGTTTTCGGAAAAATCTTGAAAGGAATGGTTAGTTTCTGTAGCTAATACGTAAAAAAAGCGGTATTCGTTTGGATGTAACACTGAAATTATTTCAGGACGTTGTCAGAAAAATCGAGTCAACGAAAACCAATAGCCAAGATAAACCGGATTTAGACGTCGTTATTGTTGATTCAGGAACCTTGGAAGTTACTGAACCTTTTGCGGTTGCTAAAGAAGATGCTACCGAATAAATTCTTGCATACATGCATTTTAAATTGATGTAGCTTCTACTTAAAAATTTATAAATAAGCAAACAGAATGGCCATTTTCTACTTTTAATAAACAGATTTTATAGATTATATATGATGTGATATTTATTGCACTTTTTTCGACAAATTTGACTTCATATAAAAAAACTAAAATCTCAAGATTTTATTCGATAGAAACAATTAAAAACCACATCTATGCAATATCGATCGCTCGAAGAATATTTGTTGTCAAGCTATACATTCTCACTCGTTATTTAATTTCATATTTGAACACACTTATACGCCTTTACTTCTAAACAATCTCTTCTAACCCTTGTCTTTGAATTCTGTATGCTTTTTTATGATTAACATGGGAGTTATCCATAGCAACATTCAAAGTAGTTTGCAATTTGCTAACAGAAGGTGTAACAACCACTTCTGAACCTAATAAATCATCCAATGTCTGAAAAACGAACAAGATCTTTTAAATTTTTATCAGCGTAAAACTTAATTGATATCAAGAATAATCTTACTTTTTCCACCAAATGTCCCTGCTCTTTCAGCTGACTGCAAATACGATTGTAGTCAGTAATTAATGGTTTGCTTCCATATTTCACCACTGATTCTTTAACTTTTTCAATCTACAAATATTGAGCATTAACATTTAAATGTTCAACACATCAAAGTCTTAATTCTTCTTGAAGTACGTTTCGAAGTACCTACCACTTCTACGGGAAACGTATGTCTAAATTGACTAGGTTTATCAAACTGAAGAACACTTTTAACAACTGAGACAGCATCTTCTACCCGGTCGAGATCACATAATGCTAAAGCCTGTAAAAATAAAATGTTTACTGAAATATATGTTTCATATCTAATATTGAAAAATAAATTTACCTTGATACATCTCACAAGAACATATTGTTGATTCGGTACAGAAGAAATAATTTCAAAACTTAAGTAAGGGTTATTCTGATTTAATGCTAAAGCTGCCATAAAAGCAGTGGCTCTTCTCAACGGTGAATTACCTCTTTCTTTCATCTCATTAAACAACTGTAAAGCTTCTTCATAGTGTTCAGGTGTATTCTATAGAAGTGTTGATGATAAATGAGATACGATTTTACGGATTAAAATTAGGAAAATCGATAGAAGTAATATCGATAATTTTTACCAATTTATAATAGGCTCCGAACACCAGAACCATAATACTTTTCGGCTGGGTTCCAAACGAGAATTGCTTTTCTCTCATCGTTTTATAAACATCAACGATATCATGATACATTTTATTTCTAAATAATAAATCCATCAGTACAACATGGGAAGAAAGCTGATCAAAAAACCCATCAAGTTCTCGGTTTTTAAACGTCTAAAACAAAATACAAATGGAATAAAAAACTTGCAAGAAACAATTAATCCTGAAAAAACTTAGTGAAAAAAACTTCCATGTTACACTCACTTCTAAAGCTTCATTAGGTTTGTTCAAGTAATGAAACATACGCATTACAACAGGACCAAAAACAAAGGATCCAAAACGTAGATGAGCTCTTTGATTATGGAATCTGTACATCATCACACCAATTACTCACTCGTAGATGATGCGTGGTAAAATGCAGTAAATAAATATTTAATACTTAAAAATCATTTTTTCCGCGAGTTCTACATCTTTGGGGTCATCATTGACAGTATGCACCATCTGCTTTAAATCTTCCGTAAATACCAATGAAGTAGGAGGGGCATTATCACTGCACACCTCCATCATTTTTTTTCGAAATAGAGATGCGTTCATGTCGAATCTCTCACTGTAACGTTTTCTGGCAGCGATATAGTCTTCTAAACCGATGGATGTGTAGCTATAAAGTTGACGAATTTCTGTTGAAATAAAAATAAAATTCACGCAGTTTGGTTAAATTTATAACCCATTAAGATTTTTGAAGCTGATAAAACTAAAAAGAATATTACTTGAACCGTTCAGAAACAATGAATACGGTTTGAACCGGCACAAAAGACTACAGACAGAATTCATAGTAATACGAAAAAATTTAATAGGATCGCATGGAATTATCGAAAATGAGTTATTTTATAATCTAAAGACACTGAATATATGCACTAAAATTGGAATGACTTTTTTTCAAATACTTGCAAAATGTCTTTCAGTCTTTTTTAGATCTTCCTTCCCTTCCTGACTTTTTTCGAAACATGTCTCCGCTTTCTGATAAGGGAAAGCTTTTGATAAGATTTCAACTTTTTAAGCATGCGATGATTAGTGTTTGCGTGTGTGTATATGTGTGTTATGTGATGTTTACTATGTTTATGCCTTTGTGGGCATTACGGGTTTACGGCACAGCCAAGGCACAGTAAACGGAAAACTTTCGGACTTTAGGAGAAACAAAAACCGAATCATTGGTGTTTGGAGGGTTGGACTAATTACGCCAGTGACAGCTTCGTCGAAAGAATGAAAATTTTGAATCAACGATGAAGATTAACTGACATGTTAAGCTAATTAAAATTAGGATTTTTCATATTAATCAATGATATGGAAACTTTGAAATGAGCGAGAACTATATTTCTTAGAAACAAAAAATAACAGGAGCAACAGGACTTCGAATAATCAAAATCAAATTCACAGTTCGTTATTTTTTGAGAATTTTGAGCATAGTTGCCAAATTGTTTGTAATAATAGTATAGGGGAAAGGGAAAAAAGTTGAAACCATGGAATAATAATATTATCACACACAGTCACACACAAAACGAAACTGCATCACATCTACACAGTAGGCTCACACACACTCTCAGCTTTTAAAAGCCGTATCTTATTCTTTACTTTGGCGTTAGATTCGGATTTTTGGAAGCTATTTTCATCATTATTTTGAGTTTGGTGGTTCGTTTTAATCTTTTAATGCATGAAAATTTTTTATTTTTGATTGAAAGACATCATTTGTATTTTAACATATTGAACAGATTTCAGCATTTTTATTTTTCAAGCTGGCGTCTTACGAGGATGACGATTTTACCATTAGGAAGAGGAAAAAGATCAAGAAAGATAGACCTGAAGGTAAGTACCCGCTTTATTTCGTGTTTCATACTTCTAACTGAAACTGTTGAAATGTCAGTTTTTCAAAAACTCATTTCTTAATGCGAAATTTATTCCACTTTGACAACATTGTTATTTGATAGGCTTGAAGTTGATTTTAAAAGTTGGCGGTAGTTCTACTACATCTACTCCGGAACATAATTTTGATACTAGCGTATCAGGATGTAACCTCATCGAAAGTCGAGAAGACACCATAAATTCTCCTCTTCCGTCTCTTCAGTACGACACTTACAATAAACCACACAAAAAATCGAAAAAGAAAAAAAAGAAGAAAGAAAAGGATTATGAAAAACGAGACAAAAAGAAAAAACACAGAAAAGTAACCTTTCGCATTAAAACTGCATTTTACCTAGTCAAAAATAATTTGTTAATCTTGTTTTAAACCTATCTACAGGACAAAAAAAAAAGAAATCATAAAAATTCTAGTCAAGAAGAATATAGAAATAATGATAACGAACCAGAAAACGGTCACGAAACTATTACAGGACTCAATTTATCGCCTAGCAGTTATAACTTTTTGATGCAAAGTTTGTTTTCCATCTCTTTTTGTGTATACGAATCAATTTTGTTGTACTCATATTTAAAATATTTTAGATGACGAAAAAAAAGATACTAGCGGACCAGACTCGCATGGACTTTCCAAAACGAAATTTGATAAATCGTCATTACAGAAATTGCTAGAATTTATTCACCAAGCCATTGAAAAGAAGGATACACAACAATTTTTTGCTTGGCCAGTTACTGATCAGATAGCTCCTGGTTATTCTTTAGTCATCAGTCAACCTATGGATTTAAACTCCATGAAACGCAACATTGAGAACGGTGTTTACAGTTCTTTGACACAATATATGGTTAATATTCTTATTTCTTTTGAATTCTATAGTTCTTTAAGAAACAATTCGTTAATTTTGATTCTTCACGTTACAGGAAGACTTGCAGCTAATGTGTAGGAATGCTATGGTATATAATAGGCCAGAAACAGTGTATTACAAAGCAGCAAAAAAGTTATTACATGCTGGATTAAAAATGACGAGTCCAGATAAATTGCGAGCTACTCCTCCGTTGTTACCTTTACTGAATTCTTTAACGTCTGAAGAATTAGGTTTCGATATGGATTCTTCGGCGGCACCATCGGAAGATGAAGAAGATATAAAACCTCAAATTAAATCTGAAGATAGTTCATCTGTTCCAGAGAAGTTGAAAAATGACGTAAGCAATGATGACTCTAGGCTTGACGCTAATGAAAAACAGAATGCCAGTAATGTTCAGTACGTATTTGAATTTTGATACGTAATACTCTTCAGTTGTATCAGATTTTAAAATTTGCTTATGATTCAAGGTCGAAATTAGAAACTTTGACTGATGATTACTCTCCTGATGAAATCTTAGCTCAAGCTAAAAATGCAGCGAAACAAGCGGCTGAAAAATTGGCACGCAAGAAGCCTGCTATGGAAGTAAGTCTGAAATTTGAATTGAATGAGTTGATTGATAAAATGAATGCATAGTGTATATATTCATTTTTTAGATGGGATTCTTGAGACAAAAAGAAGATGGAACTACTACACTTGCAATTATTGTTCCAAATGACGGCATTGATAAAAAAACTAGAGAGCGGCCAGTCCTGTTAGGATCTTTAATAGGAAAATTGAATCACGGTTCTGGTAGTGTTCAAGGCTTCAGAGAAGATAAAAGAAATTTTGTTAAAACTGGTACTTATCTAATTTATCTGGAGTTTAATGGAAATAATATCCTGTTGAGAAGTAATAATTTTGAAACTTTTCTTAGTAAAACCATTGTACTACGGCGCATTTGGTTCTTATGCACCGTCTTACGATTCTACGTTTGCTAATTTGAGCAAAGAAGAATCTCAGCTACTTTTTCAAACGTACGGTGATGAATCAGCTGTGCAATACGCTGAAAGGTAATTTTTATTTTTTCTCTTGTAGTTGTTCGTATAAATTTATTATTGAAACGAATTTGAGATATTTATTTATTAATTTCAGCGTGCTAAATTTTTCGAGAGATAGCGATTATGTAACTACGATGGTCGATAATTTATTAGATATAATGACTGGTGGAGATCATCGAAAAACTAAAAAAATATTAGAAGAGAGAAAAAAGTTGAGAGAAGAGGAAGAACTATTGAAAAAATCACCAACAACCCCGGTGACAAACGGTGTATCACCAACTAATAATATCAGTAATACTATAGTGCAGTCAGGGATTAATCAATTAAAATCTGCGACTGTGTCGCCAGTTACTACTACTTCATCAAAATCTGTAGTAGAAGATACAAAGGTGGAAATAAATCAGTTAAAATCACTCTCTGAGTACGGAATTGATACTAGTTTCTTGGAATATTATGGTAATATCTTTGCTTCTGATATTTTAAGTATGAGACACGTAATTGAAGTTTTGAAACAAATTTTACGAATTATTTTAGAAGGAACTTGTAAAGAAGAGCAAAAAATTTCTGATAAATTGGAACAAACGCGTTCTCTACTGGAAAGATTACATCAAACGCAATTCGAAAGATTGAGCGCTCCGTTACCGCAACATTTATCCCAGGTTAATCCACCGAATGAATCTGAACATTTATTAGGTAAAATAAGTACATTTTGTCTTTAGTCTTATTAAATTATTTCTGTTGTTAATAATGTTCTTATTTTCTTAATTCAATTTTAGCTGATAAGGTTACCGAAAATTTAACCAACATCATAAAGAAAATTCCACCAGGCGTTGTTGCACCAGTAACAGGAGTTCGAAAAGCGATGGGTATTGCTCCCGTACCTCCTCAACAAATCGCTACAAATACCTTCCCGTCGTCATATGTAAGTATGATTAATTTTTTGATGTTTCATTGTCTGCTCATCTTTCAATTCCGGGACTTCTTGTGTTTCAGAATTATCAGATAAACAATTCTGAAGATCCATGCGTTACAAACGCCAATAATTTATTCCTTAATCAAAATTTAAACGCCGCAATTCGAAATAATCATAATGATGATGAAAACATATCCAGTAACGGCAATACCACTACTGGTGTTGCCGGTTTCGATTTGGAATCGGAATTACGGGAATTTTTGGAAAGTGATTCTGCGTTAAGCAGTTTTCATTTACCAGATGACGTTGATGATACTGATAAGACGATCGAGCAAATGTTATCCGCTCATTCGTGAAAATCTTTTGAATTTTTGTTTTGGGTTTATTTATATTGCGTTTCAATGTTTGATTCCCTTGATGTATAATGATATAATGATCTTTTATGTGTGTAGTAATATATTTTGTGTGTATAGTTACTATAAATGAATGTAAATTTTTTTTACTTTTTTTTTGGAACAAGCTTTTTTTAAATGACCGAGTTGTCTGAATTAAAATTTTTTAATGAATGGGTTTTAAAAAATTGTTTTATAATATTTTATTTGTCAACAATTTGTTGTATATTTAGTATTCTACTACACTTTGAGATGAAATCTGCTCATCTAATTGTATGTATGAGTATTGTTCTTTCATTCCCTGTGAGTGAAGTTTCAATAGTAAATTTGTATTTATTTATTTGTTTGATTGAGCCACTGTTCCAAATAAGATTGAATTTCGCATGTTATCTCTGATTTTTTTGTTTACGATCATGAACAAGTATATTGTACGGAGTACTTGAAAGTTTTTTTTTTAAATTCTCCATAAAAGCAATTCATTTTCAAGTCTTATTAGTTCCGACTTGTAATAATAATTTTAAAATTCTTAATATCGCAAATAAGGAAAAAATTAGTGATAATCACAAAACTTCGCCGAATGTGTTCACGTTCGTTTTTAGCTTGGTTTTTAAGTTTTTTAATGTTCTTTTCAAGTTTTCACTTTTCAGAATCTCAGTTGTCTACAATTTCAAGGAACTAGGATTAGGTAGGAAGTAATGCGAACGGGGCACTGATTCGAAGTACATTCGAAATTTTTAACTGAAAAATATTCATTTGAGCAGAAATTAAATATTTGATATATATTATGAAAATTTAGTTTGAGACTAAATAACATTTTATTTCCTCTTCCAAAACAGAGCAAGATTGAAAAGTGAACGGAAGACAAATTCAATAATCAAATATCGAATTATTTCACTTTTCAATCAAATAAAAAAATTAAAATTTGAGTGCAATATTAGCTTAGAGATCGGCAAGGAAACGTTTCTTGAAACGATGAACCGAAAATGCGTTTCCTTCAAAATTTCAAAAATTGTTTCTAAGCGACATCTATCTAATGTACCATCAAATTAATTTAGTTTGCGTAAATGACGTAAATCCGTGGTAAAACCTGTGAAGTTCACTAATTTCTATTTGACTTGTTCACAATTCTGATTGGTCGAGATCTCAGATGCAGATGAGACGTAGATTTTTTGGCATTTCTATATTCTATCTAGAGAAAGAATAACTTCTGAGTGACTGACCATGTCATGACTCGCGAGAGGAATTAGCAGGTTTTCTATACATATCAAAAACACAAATTCAAAGGTGTCTGATGATGGTTATAAAAAAAAATTACTGTTAACATTTTTAAAGGTGTTTTTACCACTTTGTTAAAATGGTGTTGAGAAGTGTTATAATTTTATTTTTAAATAAGATCTTCAATTAATAGAAGAATTTATGCTTCTAAAATATTGTGAATTGCTGAATAAAACATCGAGTCGGTCACGAAACATTTTGTTCATCAAGCCATGGTTTCATTGAAGTTTTTCTTGAGAAAGTTCAACTGGTGAAATGTTGGGAAAGAAAAAGTTAGTTTACTTTTTAGTTTACCTACATTCATTTTGCCTTGTAAATATTTCATGAGAAAAATTGAACTTTGTTGTTGAAAGTGGACTGATATAATAATCCAGTAATTATTGGTAGACTTAAAAATGTATTGATGGTATTGATTTTATTTTGTATACGTTATTTCTTGACTCCTAAGTGGTGTTGAATGGTTGCGTTGACGAAGATGGTAAAAATTTAGCAATTAATAGGTTTGTTCACGCAACTACAAAACTTACAGATCTTACAGAATACAATGAAGGCTACAAAATCGGCTGTAGTATTTGTATTTACTAAACCTACAGAACGTTCAAGCTGCTGTAACTTACTGTAACTTTTGCTACAAAACCCATATCAAACGAGTACAAATCTTGTTACAGTGAAAGTTACAAACGATTTGCCCGAACACTTTTCCGTAGTTGCAAATATACCGATTTTTCTCCCCGAACATCTCATTGCAGTTTTATTTACCGAAAGTTACAGATTCTGTAGGTATTGTAGAATTCTGTAGTTGCTTGAACGAACCTAATATTTTAAATTTCTAAGGATCAGTATCTACTTGAATTTTCACTTCTGTGTATTGTGGTATCAGATTTAATGATCCAATTTTACATATCGTGCACTCAATTCTCAGATCACCTATGGATTGAAGTAGCGCAGGTCATATGTTGAATGTATTTGTTTCTTCATTATTTTCCTTTTTCAAGCAGTGTAAATCTCAAATTAAAATTTTATTTTTGAGTTTATTTGAAGGAAACTTCGCCTACGAGAGTTGCTTATTTGTAATTTTGGAAAGTGATGATTAATTATTTACATATTCTACGCATTCTGTGTGTACACTCTCTTAATGTCCATTTGCTCGCAAGTTTCTTTTACCATATTTATTTTTTTAGGTTGAATAGTGACGCACAAGAAGTAGGTTAGTCAATATGACACAGACTCAATCAGTGGTGTATTATCTCAACATAAAGCATTATTAAAAGTCTGCTAAATAATTAAATCATGAATACAGCAATATCACCTATGAATACCTCTGTTCCTACAATTAGTGTTACTCCTCATACCCCTGCAACTATCAGTATTACTCCTGTAAATAAACAGTATTCGGTTTTAGGTAAGTGATTGCTATTAAAATTTCTTTCTTGTCGATTTTGCGATGAATTGCTTCAGAATATCGTGATGTGTTTATTTTTAGAGGAAAACCTGAAACAATTACATGATATCGTCGAAGTTGTTCAACATATGAAAGATGTCAACGTTGGTGCTCTATCGGTAAATAGTCAGGTATCGTAAAATTGTTATGTTATTGTGTTTTAAAAAAAAGGATAAAGGTTGTAATTTTAATCTTATTTTTTTAAGATTTTGAAAATCAGTGAGCAGTGTATAAGGCTAAGTTGTTCCTGCCCTTCTCTTAATGAATTAAGCTCTGATGCAGATGGTGGTGTAGGTAATAGTGTTACTTCCTCTCCTTCTCATGCCGATTTATCAGTGTCATTTAGTACACCATATATTTCTGTATCATCTTCATCAGGATTGCATTTAAAGCAAAGTTGGTAAACAATATTAACAATACACTATTCATAATCGAGAATAACAATCGATATGTTATTTTAGGAGATTCAGGAGATTGGAAAAGTAGCGGTAAAATTATTAATTCGTTGAATAGTGGTGAAATATTACGACGACGCAGTTGGGCTGCGTTAGAAGATTTATCAACTCAAAGAGAGCTGGATCGTAAAATAGGAAAGCAAAGAAGGTACACATGACGTTGTTTGTATAGAAATTTATTGTTTTTTTATGTATGCCAGCTTATTGTATTATGTATTGTTTTAGTGTAAGTCTGAGCAGTTTAGAATCCGATGTTGAAGATATATTTTTTGATAATGGTAGCTGCAGTAACATACCGTCCACAGTAACGACACCTACTAATCGAAAATCAAGTGTAGGCCGAACTGTTCGAACTAATCGATATATCAACAATAATGGCGGAACTTCTACAGGGAATGTATCCACTCATTCACTTAATGAAGCCGACTTACAGGTATATAATTGTAATTAATAAAAAACACATTGATTTTTGAATGTGTATTTTTTAAAATTCTTTTACTCATAGAGCGATTTTAATAAAATACGTCTGAAACGGGAAGAGGAAGTTCGCCTTTTACAAGCTCGATTACCTCTGCAGAAATCTGTATCGACGCCATCAATATTGGCAATAGCTGCTCGAGATCCTTCATCATCTTATGCTGTATCGAACGAACGAGCTATTCCTACTGGAAACAATGCAGCCAATAAAACTTCTTGTTATATGTTATCAACGTAAGTTTTGGTTCAAATATGCAAAGTACAAAGTAGAAAGCATGAAATATTTTACACCAAATTTGTATCAAACACTCGTTATTTTCAAATGGGTAGTTTTCTTATTTTTCTTTTTATTTGCCGATTCACTTGGTAGATATATCAATTATCGTGTGTTCAACTGTTCAGCTTTATCCGCATTCGTAGATCATCATTTCCGCTGATGTTCGTAAAATTTATTTTTTGTAATAACATCGATGGCATTTGAACACGCGTTATGCACCGTAGCATCACTAGAAATGCACAAATTTCGACAGTTATCGAATTACAAACATGCTATCTAAACTTGATAATAAGCGATTGTTGACAAGCCGCTTTAGTCTTACAAGTAGGCATTAGTTATGAGAAATTATTGCTTAATAGTCAAAGACCAAGTGGTACCGAAAGCGAAACTGAAGAAGAAATGGTTTCATTGTTGGATGACACAAGACTACGTCATTTTCCATATCCCGATGAAGTGGTTACAAGTACTGCATTCGATGGGTTTTTACGAGAGTGAGTTTTCAGGGATATTTTATTTATTTTTATCATATTTTATGCACCGTATTTTGCATTTGTAGTTTTACACTTATGCACTGAATTTATTTGCACGAAAAAACATCTTTAATGCGTTGTAGATTGGCCTTTTTTTAAATAATTAGTTCAATAAAAATCAATAAAATTATGAAAATTTGATAACACTTAATTTATCGAGTTATTTTCTAGTTTTCTAAATTAGTCGATGTGAATTTATTCGAAGTTGTAATTTTTTTTTTTCGAATAATCAGATTTTCAAGTTTTACTGTTCTTATTATTATTAATTTTTTTTTCTTTTTTATTCGCAGGAAAACATGCGCAGATGGTAGCGCCAGCGGTAATAATTATTCTTACGACGATAGACGTGAAAAAAGAAGAAAACGAGGGAGCTTATTTTTCCGTAAGAAAAAAGTACGTATATATTGATTTTAATACGAAATGTACAACTTGACGACGATCATTATGTACGCTGAATGAATAACGAAAAGTAAAGAAAATTAATAAAATAATTGCTCCTGAAGTGAAACCTCTTGTTACGTAGTAACAATGATTTTATTTTGTATCGAGCAATCATGTATTTCGAAACGAGAAATGAACGATGGGATTAGAGTTGACATTTTTCTTCTTTTTTGTGTGTGTAAATCAGAATTTTATGTTGAAAAGAAAATTCTCATTTGTTCTCATTTGTTTGTTGTACGTCTTTCTTTTCCATATTCAGTCAAGAAGTTCAATTTGACCATTTTCGGCATGTCTTATATTTTTCCTGTATGAATCTTTTTTCAGTTTGATACCAATTGAATAATATTCAAATTCGAGTATTAGATTCATTAGGATTAAAAAACGTAAATTCCTCGCTTTTTCTCCTGACTGGTAATTAAACTGGTTGTTGAAGTTTGGCGTGTTAGAGTTTCTACATAACCTATAATAGTGAATTTTTGAGCATAATTTGATAATTTTTAAATTCATTTTTCGAGTATTGACTAATGAAAATGACTTGAGAAGCTGAAATTTGGCGTATAATGACTTGAAAATTTTTCAGGATAAAACTAAAAAATCTAGTGGTACTCATAGCTGGATTTCAGTAACTCACGGTAACCTGAGCTCAGTTGGACTGTGTGACTGGTGCTCAAAACCAGTCGAAACAAAACATGCTTTGCATTGCGAAGGTTTGTAATCTGATTGTACGAATCTCGAAATCGAATATAAACATGTCTTTTGAAATTTCGCATCATTATAGGTTGCTTAGCTACTGTGCATCAAGCTCTATGTTTCGAGCATATTTCGGGTACAGAATGTCCACAAAAAATGAAACACTCAAAGGTACGTTAACTGTATAATATTTCTTTACGAATAAATATAATTTTGAATCGTTTATTTCGTATTGTTTAGTATATACGTAATTGTAAACTCTTCTCTTCGATGTATCAGGTATCAGGAAAAAATTCCGGTCAACAATCGCAAATGAACAAAACAACGAGTAAGAAAAATAGTAACGTCTCTTCGATTGCGAGTTCTTCGCAAGGAAATAGGTATGTATAGTTAATTAAGCGCCACTATAATGGCTACAATAGAAAAAAATTTTTGACAGTTTCCGAGAGTTAAATACGAAAATAACATCTTGACCGATCAACATTGCTGTTAATTTATTCTGCTCTTGTTTTTTTTTTCGGGTTGAAATCATAAGAGTCTGTTGAGGAAATCTTTTGTTTCTTTTTCTTTCCTTTTTTTTGTTTGTTTGTTTTTTTTTTTTTTTTTAACGAAATCGTGAAATATTGTCGTTCGTATGGTGTATCG